>JAXUIC010000578.1:0-27317 GCA_035136125.1 Quercus rubra
TCGTCACATAACGTGATTATGTTTGGAGGAAAACTTATGCAATTCACAAGATGGCTTAGCAAAAGTTACATATTCGCAATGCTCAGAAAATATATGGGTCCTCCTACTCAAAATATGGGTCCTCGTATTCACAATCACTTGAAACGGATGAGGCACCTCCTACTCACTATATGGGTCCGAGGCATCTACTATGAAATTGAAATTAAACTTGACATGAAATCAAACATTGATAAATAATTACATGTTAACTACTGCGATAATGGAAGACGAACCGAAATATATAATATATATAATAAGAACAATAAAAGATTTCCTCTCTCTCTCTCTCTCTCTCTCTTCTCTATATATATATATATTAATAGGTAAAATGAGAGAAATCCAATTAAATTTTAAATTGAATTCCAACTGTTGTCTAATTTTGTAACATGTGTTCTATTTATTTATTTTTTTAAAAAATTTTTGTTTTAGGTGAGTTAATGAAGTGCAAAAGATGAAAGGTCTAATATAAATAAATCATTAAAAGCAATATTTAGGTGCTGTTCTTTAGATTCATTTTTTAAGATTTTGCCACGTGAAATTTTTTCTCATGGAATGGAAGTGTATTTTTTAATTAAGTAGCCACATGACTAAATTTTAAGAGGAGAACCTAAGGAACAGTATATAAGGTGCCATATCTAAATTTTGTCCAATCATCAAAAACTCAATAAACAAAAAAAAAAAAGAATAAACTCGTGAGTATATCTAAAAGAAATTAAAAAAAGAAGAAGAGAGATAGTAATTTGAATTTATATATGTGTAATTATAATTTTTTTAATTGTACCGTGTATACACATGTTATACACTAATATAAATAATAGTAGCCGCTTGAGAAATCATTTTATTCCTTTTTTGTCATTTAGACTTTAGAACGGTAATTTCTCAAAAAAATAGACTCTAGAATAGTACATACTATTTAATTTATTTTTTATTTTTGAACCAATGCTATTTAGTATTTGACCAATATTCCTTCTTCTATTGGGGGTGTGTGTGTATATATATATATATCTCTTTCTGTCGTTTACCTGTAGAAGGATTATCACATCTATTGGGTGTAGAGAGAATGAAAAAAAAAAAAAAAAAAAAAAAAAAAAAAATCCATGGTGATGGTGTAGCAATAACCAAAAAAGACCAGAAGAGTTGCACACTTCTTATTTTTAATGACAACATCCTCTTCTAGTGTTATGTAATGCAAAGGTAGAGAAGTATGAAGGTATTCAAAGCATTTTATAAACACACGAGGCAGCATTAAGGAAAAAAAAACAGTGAGAAATCCAACATTTTCTTCAGTGAAAACGTACAAGGAGATATAAGAGCATATTTGGAACCTATTATTAGAAGTCCAAGTTGTTGAGTAGCATGAAAATTATCTGGTGCTACCTTCACTAATAAGCAAATCAAAAAAGGAAGTGTTCTCCAAGGTTACAACGATAATTCAGTGGTAACTTATTTCCAACTTTGTTAGAGAGAAAAAAGAAGCAGAGAATCACGTTGGGTAGAATAAATAAGCTGATGATATGTTTTTTTAAAGAATAGGATTTTAGGGTATGATAACTTTACAATTTAATCCTTATCAATGCAGGGCAGGGTGGGGGTGGGTTTAAAACCCATCCCTGCCCCGCCCCATGGTACGGGTTTAAAATCTAACTCCATCCCCACTGCACCACTTTTGCAAGGCGGGAAAAACTTGCATGGGGTGAAGTGAGGAGAGACGGGTCAAGCGGGGTGGGGAAAATTGCCATCACTATTAATTGTGAGATTAAATATTTTACATGCAAGTGTAGTTCATCTAAACCACAAAAACCAAAAATTCTTAGTGACTTCCGGGTTGTTGACTTGTTGGGATGGGGTTGATTATGGAGAAAGTTTATGTAGAAGATGTTGCGTTATAAATTGACCCTTGTTAATTAATTTAATTACCCAAAATTGATTAATTATGTAAAATTGCATGCAATATCTCAGAGACATGAACAAATCACCAAATAATCTAGAATGATTTAGTGGGGAAAACCTTCAAAAGGCAAAACCCTGATCGGGTGATTTTCATGTCACCACTCCCAAGAATCACTAATCAAAATCAAGAGATTACAAGTACACAGAATCTTACTCTAACCTGGTCTATCCTAAAGTACATACCTATAGTAGAATCTTTACACCAATCCATAATGATCCTGATTTTGTAGAGACTTTTTCCCTTTGCATAAATCTCCAATCTGTGTCTAACATCTTTGCACGAATCTTAGTACGGGACAAACTCCACAACAACCCTTTTGATTGTTGTAGTTGATTTGCAGTAATTTCACATAAAGACACCAATAAGATCTTCATTTGTTGGTACCAGAGACTTTGCTTGGTACAAAACCCAAAGATCTTCATTTGTTGCAACAAGATCTCTTTCTTTTGTTTTTTGAACTCACAAGTTCAAAAGATGGAGGCTAGAGTTTCAATAAGAAAACCTTATGAAGCATTAGGGTTAGTGATTTCTTTTTCTACCACCTTATTTAAATAGGAGCTTGATGGGCCTTTTAAATGAGCTCTCCTATTTCTATTATATTTACACAAACCCATAAACAATAGCCAATTAGAATTCAAACGTTTTAGGCTATATTTTGAAATCTGTCAACTTGATAGATTGAGATGTATCAAACTAGGTATCAGGGTTCATTAAATCTCAATAGATCAAATGTGTCGAGATAGGTATCGGGACTTGCAGATCCAACTTTTCTTGAGCAGTTTCTTGAGTAATCTTCATGTCTTCAATAGTATCAATTGTAAAGTCTTGTCAACATACTTCATGATATTCTTGAGTCCACTTAAAGCTATCAAAATACAAGTAAATTGTTTTTTGTCATAGGATATGCCAATTACATAAAAATATGACCCTAACAGATGAATTCCAAAGTTTTGAGGTTACTGTAGTGAGAAGGTAAGTGAGGAGTTTGTTAAGGTTAAATAGAGAGTCTAGTTTCAAAGGTTTTATAAGTAGGCTATTGTAATTGTTTCTTCTATAATGAACCTTCTATAGAGTTGGATCTTTGGAGTGATTTTTCCTTCGAAGATATTCTTCATTGGTATTCAAATTCATTACCAAATTTATATGTCTTCTACTATTTTGATAATTGTGATTGAAATAACTATTCGTAATATTAGTTTGGAATAAATCAATACTTGTTCAATTAATTTGCTACTTAGTTTTTTAGGGGTCTAAATCTAGATTTTTCAATTGGTGTAAGTAGGGGTGTCCAAGCTGACTCGCACCCAGCCAACTCGACCAAACCGCTTGGGCTCAAATCGGAAACCGTCTGACCTGACTCTAGCAACTGTCGGTGACAAGTCTACATGTCTAGAAATCGAATCTGGCGGGTCGGTTGGTGGGTCTTCACATGAAAAACTGAATCCAACCGACCTAACAGAGATTCACTACTCTCAGAAGCAAAATCTGCGAGATCCAGCCAAATCTCAATGAGAACCATCAAGATCCGGCTAGATCTCGTCGAGATTTCGTTGGGATTCAGCTAGTCTCGCCGTCAGTGCTGTTCCATTGGTTTTGACCAAACTGATGCTGTCTAGTCAACTTGAAATCGAACAGAATTGTGTTTTCTAGCGATTGACGGCAGGTTTGGATTTCCTGTCATCCAAAGTGGTCAAGTCGGTTCCAGGTTGGGCATAAACCCAACCTAGACCGACCCATGGATAGGCCTAGGTGTAAGAGCACTTAAACACATCGATGTCATAATCAAGATATTCAAAAATCCTTGGAGATGATTTGAAGTGACTACACTTATTGATGATGATACAAGATGGTGGAAGATGGACCTGGCTGATTGATACAATCTATCACAGGAAGCAAAATCAATCAATATGTTTTTTATATAAGAGTAAAAGACCTCACGTGAAGAAACATGAGGTTCTATCATGTGGTGAATTTTTTAATATTTTCTTTATTTAAACTTCGACCTCAATAAATTTTGTATTTATACCAAAGTATTAGTTTATTGAATTAGTCAATAAAATAACTACATATATTAATTATTTATATTAAAGAAATTCATATGATTATTTTAATAAATTTTATACTGGAAACTATTTTTATTTGGAATAATAATAATAATAATAATAATAATAATAGTAATTTTAGAATAGGACATTCTTCCTTGTTTTAGTTGCTTTGACAATAATTGAAACAAAAGCCATTGAAAGTTGACTATTTGTGAATTTACTAAAATAAATCTTAACCATTTAGATTTCTAAATTTCTTTAAGTGACATTAAATATATATATATATATATATATTGGTGCATTAATGTAAAATGCACTCCCCCCTAGATCGAGGGTTTTACATGGAGTCGCCACTTATTTAATTTCAAAGGACAAATAAGAAAACCTTTAATAAAAAAAATACTTCTTGTATTAATGTATATGACAATTTACATCAAATTTTGTAACAAAAATTACAATGCTTTTTTGTCCTAGATACAATCTAAGAAAAGTAAATTACATCGCTTTATTTCCTAGTTACATTCTAAAAAATGTAAAATTGTAAATACAAGAACATAGTCTAGAACCCTTGATCTTGGTTCGGAGGCTAATTTACGAGATGGGAAGGGATTAAGCACCCATCTCGCCCGGTAAAACCGGTCTCCTAGGTTAAGATGGCCAATGTCATGTCATGTCAAACAAAGACAAGGAATATGTCATACAAACATGTGATTTGCAAGAATTTTAAACAAATATGTGTTAGGGGATTTGACCTAAAGAGAAACAAAAAAAATGAAACTTGTTAGATAACAATTTTAGTGTAAAAAATGAAGGTAATGGCATGTTCATCCAAGAGATCCATATAAACAAAGACTTCTTAGCCTAGACATGTTCATCTAAGCATGTGAAGGAAAAACAAAGTTGTCATGTTTATTGGTCATCAACATAATTGCAAAGAGAACAAATAAAAATAAAACCTTTCAGCACATTTGATCATCCAAACAATTATGAAAAGAAGTAAAGGAAAAACCCTAGACATGTTTATCTAGACAAAACCAAAATACTTTGACATATATGTTCAAAATCTTAAAAAAGTAAAACAACTACCTAGACATGCTCATCTAAGTATTAAAGAGAAAATGAATAAGAAATATAGGCATGTTCATCCAAGCATAGCATAAAAGAAATGAATAATGATTTGTAAGTATTTATTCTAGCATGTATAAAGAATAAAAAAAACAATTAATTACTTACCAGCATAGAACATAAATAAAAAAAAGGGGGAGTGATCACTTAAAGGGCTAGGAGAAAGCAAGGAAGTACTAAACTACAACCAAAGTAGGAACAATGGCTGCTCAACAGTTTTTCTTTTTTGCTTTCTCACTAGCTCTCTAGAGGGAATTCGGGGTCCAGAAAATGGAAGAGGTCTTTTCTATTTATAGGGGATGGGATGGCTTAGCTTTAAAGCTAATTTGTTAGCTTTCTTCTGAAGCTAAGGGAGAGGGTAACCTTTTGAAACGAGCTGGAATGGATTTGGTTCTGATCTCCATTCAAATTTTGAAATCATGCTGCACCTGCTTCGTATTTTGGCTCTAATTTTCCGCTCAAAATTCCAATTGATTCAAGATTGGTGTTTTTTTGAAAGTAGATTCAATTATCTACAATTTTGTCAGAAATAGAGAAAGCCAAATTTCGACGTTATCCATGCCAAAAATGTGTTTCAAATTGCTGCTGAAAATAGTAACGTCTTTTGAGCCTTTTTTTGAATTTTTCACATGATGTATTTGTTTCTTTATCCAATTTATTTTTCAAAAAAATCTTTTTCTGAAGCAAAGGGGCAGGATAAGTCTATTAGATAGGCTTGAACAGATTTATTGCTGATCCCCATTTGAAATTTTGAGAGAAAATTGAAGATAATGCTGAGTTTGTATTATCTTCTGCATCTGTTTCGTATTTTGGCCATAACTTGCCGCTCAAAATTCCAATTGATTCGGAATTTATGTTTTTTGAAAGGAAATTCAATTTTCTACAATTTTTATAGAAATAGATAAATCCAAATTTCAATGTTTTCCAGGCCAAAAATGTGATTCAAATTGCCGCTGAAGATAATGACGTTTTCTAAGCATTTTTCTATTCTTTTTGAATTTTTCATATCTCCAGAATTTTTATTTTTATTTTTTTTTTAAAAAAGCAGTTAAGATATCATAAAGAAAAACATTTTTTATTATTTTTTAAAAAGAAATGAAATAAAATGAAATCCAATCAAAAATCACACTTAATTAATTTTAAATTAATTCTTGTGAGAACCAATCAAAATTAAGTATTTAGAATAGGATGTGATTCGACCTATCGTATAGGCAAGTCATGATCATTGAAAATTGTTTGTATGATAACTTTTGATCAGGTGGTCCGATCAAAACCCATGATATACCATTATGATCGTTAGAACATCAAGATTTGTTTTGTATCACAAATCTAAAGATCTACCGGTTGGTTAAATGTAAGTTGTAAAATTGGGTGTCTACAGAATGCCCCTCATTGACAAAGCTTGAAAAGCGAATGTCAATGTAAAAGAAAGACATCAAATTTTGCAACTTGAAATTTAACCGATGTGTGATGAAAATTTGTTAAAGTTTTGGAAACTTGTTGGTTTCCAAAAATTTTGATCCAAAATGTGTTGGCAATTTTCTCAAAAAACTTGTTATTTATTTTTTTGTTGAAAATTTTGAACCTGAAACTTGTTGAAAATCTTGTTGAATTTTCTCTCGAAAATTTTGATATTCTTATCAAAATTCGTATTTCTCAAGATGATCTTGTCTTGTCTTTTGAAAAATTGATAAAAACCTTGTTGGGTTTTCTTATGAAGATCTTGGCAAATATTCTAAAAGCTTTTCTTTTTCTTTTGAAAATTTTTGAACCTAAAACTTGTTGAGGAATTTTCTTTTGAAAATTTTGATATTCTTACCAAAATTTGTGGGGCATTTTTGAAATGATCATGTCTTTTGGAAATTTGATAAAAAACTTTGTTGGGCTTTGCCAAAAAAGAACCATGACTTTTTCGAAAATCTTGTTGGACTTTCTGAGAACTTTTATTGTGACTTTCAAAAAAACTCTGTCAACCTTAGAGCCTGAGATGCAAGAGACTCCTTAGTTAAATCTTGTGTGATGTAGGCCTGAAGTGGTTGTTGA
This sequence comes from Quercus rubra, assembly GCA_035136125.1. NCBI lineage: Eukaryota > Viridiplantae > Streptophyta > Magnoliopsida > Fagales > Fagaceae > Quercus > Quercus rubra. The sequence continues at coordinate 7,204 of JAXUIC010000578.1, forward strand.
ATCCCAAAATGAAGGAGAGATCTTTGCTTAATTCCTGCAAAGATGAAAATTTTCCTTCCTCAAGCTTGTTAGAAACTAGTAAATTTGAACCAATGCCCCTGGTATAAACATGCTTGCATGAAGACTAATGGACTAGTAAAAAAGCATGCAAATGGGCCAATGCCCCAGTTACGTAAAAGAAGTTTTTTTTTTTTTTCAAAACCGATTGCAATGCCCCTAGTTTAAAACTTCACTAATATATATATATAAACATGCTTGCATGAAGACTAATGGGCTAGTAAAAAAGCATGCAAATGGGCCAATGCCCCCAGTTACGTAAAAGAAGTTTTTTTTTTTTTTTTTTTTTTCAAAACCGATTGCAATGCCCCTAGTTTAAAACTTCACTAATATATATATATATATATATGCGATAAAGCTTCACTTATCTTCCGTTGGCGCTGAAATTTGCAACTTCAATCTTCAAGATAATCTCCAACCTTTATTGGATATGATCAAAAGACTTCCAAAAGCAATTATCACTATAAAACTAGGAGTTCTAGAGATTATATAATGCTCTACCAGCAAGATCAAACAACAAACAAACAACTCAAACAATGGCCCGAACTGTTCCTTTTTCTTTTCATTCCAATACATGGCATCGGTCTGATTCCATCCTCACCCTTTTGAATGAATGGGTGGATGGCATGGACAAAACTGACCGTATAAACTTCCAAGCTTTTGGGTTGAAAGGTCTCTTAGTCTTGAAGCGTGTGAAACTTGATTGGGGATTTCTCATGGCTGCCAGTCGATTCTGGGATGCGAAAGACCATGTGTTCCGATTCCATCTCGCTGAATTGTGTCCCACAGTTGAAGAATTCACAGCAATCCTGGGTTGTGACATAGACGCACGTCCGGCGGTACCGTCTTGTGAGCCCAAATACCAAAATAGGCTTTCTTCATTGATGAGGATTCCTTTGAAAGAAGTTGTTCCACTCCTGGATGGTCAATGGGTGGATGTTCAAAAAATGATTGATAAGTTCATGCCCATGGAAGTCAGGACTCTCCATCAAAGCCGAAGCAAATGTTTTGCATTGGCTTTTTGTCTTTTGAGTGAGTTCTTGCTATTTACTGGTGATCATGGTTTTGCTGATGCAAGAGTGGCTGATATAGTTCATGAGGCAGAAAATGAGAAGAACATTGTTCCCATTGTTCTTGCTGAAACTTTTCACGGTCTGGACGCTCTATCCAACCAAGAAACTTTGCTATTCCATGGAAGCCCTCTACTCCTTCAGATCTGGCTTATGGATCACTTATCTTTGGTGCTGCCTCCCACAATGTCTCCCTATGGACCGGGAGCATTACCGTGGTCGCTCTTTGAAGAGAACTAGTTGTGTCACTGAACAAGACTGGATTAAGCACCTGAAAGAGAAGTCCAGTGCATCTATCCTTTGGCATTGCTCTTGGTGGGGGTGTCAAAACCCGAGGCTACGATCATCTGGATGGGACCATTTGTTTCTGATGGGTCTGAGAAAGGCTTCTTTTTATAAAGGTGATAGGCTATTAAGACAGTTGACTTAGAACCAAAAGTTCCTGGAGAAGCTCGCGAGTTTGGAATGGTACATGCAACATCAACTACAATTACCATTTATGAGAGGGGGCTGATAAATGCAGACAGAGCTGGGAATTCTTATAGGCATGCTGGACTTTGAAGAATAACCATGCTTATTTAGCTTGGTTGGCTGAAGAAGTATATGACCAAGAGGAAATTTTGAGGAAGAAAAGGCGGGCCTTTTTGAAAAATTGTAGGGAAGGATCAAGGAAGAGAAAGAGAAACAACTAAACTCCAAACTGATTAGGATTTGTCTTGCTTTCAAATAAATTTATTTTGAATAAAGAAATGTCAATTTAGGCTTCGATTTAGGATCGTTTTTCAATTCCAATGTACTAGGACTCTTTGATGAATAAAAATGTTGCATTTGGCTTTTGCTTTATTTCTTTTGGAAAATGAATGAATGAATGATTTATTATTTTGACCGAACCAATGTGGTTGCCTACGTACCCTCTTAGAGAAGGATCAGGTCATCACGTAGTTCAAATTTTTTGTCTTAACTTTGCCTAGGCCGCCTTTTCAGGTTTTCAACCTAGCAGACTCTCTCACACTCAAAATTTTTTTCTCTCCTTTTGCATAGACCGCCCCTTTCAGGTTTTCAATCTATCTTTTTTTTTTTTTTTTTTTTTTTTTTTTTTTTTGTGTCTTAACTTTTGCCTAGGCCGCCTTTTCAGGTTTTCAACCTAGCAGACTCTCTCACACTCAAAATTTTTTATCTCTCCTTTTGCATAGACCGCCCTTTCAGGTTTTCAATCTATCTTTTTTTTTTTTTTTTTTTTTTTTTTTTTTTTTACACATGATATTTCTTCAGCTGATCCAAATTGGTTGGTTCCACGAAAGAGTTTCCGTCTAAGTCTACAAGTCTTGTCCCACCTCCAGGGTAGATTTCTTTAATCATGAAAGGCCCAGACCAATTGGGTTTGAACTTCCCTCTTGGGTCATGCACTGGGGCCCGTATTTCTTTAAGCACCAAATCTCCAACTTTGAGACCACGAGGACGGACTCTTTTGTTAAAAGACCTTCTTGCTCTTCTTTGATAACCTTGATGATGATATATTGCCCTTAGACGCTTCTCATCAATCATGCACAATTGATCATACCGGTCTTGCATCCATTCAGCTTCTGGGATTTTTTCTTCCATAACAACTCGAAGTGATTGTACCGCCAATTCTATAGGTAGCACTGCTTCCATGCCATATACCAAAGAATAAGGGGTCGACCCTGTAGACGTACGGATTGATGTGCGATATCCCCATAATGCAAAGGGTAGCCTGAGGTGCCAATCCCTATGGTTTTGGGCACTCTTCTTCAATATCTTCCCAATGTTTTTATTAGCAGCTTCAACCGCTCCATTTGTTTGTGGGCGATATGGGGAAGAGTTGTGATGTTTAATGCCATATTCTGTCAATAATTTGGAGGTCTCATCTCGAAAGTGTGATCCATTATCAGAGATGATCTCATAAGGTACTCCATACCGGCATATGATGTTTGTTCTGATAAATTGTGCAACCTTCTTGGAATTCAAAACTTTATAAGATGCAGCTTCTACCCATTTTGTGAAATAATCAATGGCTACCAAGATGTATTCATGACCATTACTAGCCCTTGGATTAATTTTTCCAATTATATCAATGCCCCATGTAGAAAAAGGCCAGGGAGAGCTTAAACAATGTAACTGAACTGGTGGCATGTGTTTCAAATCCCCATGTATTTGACATTCATGGCATTTTCTAACATGAGCTGCACAATCCGCTTCCATGGTGGTCCAATAGTATCCCAGACGTAGAATTTTTCTTGATAACATGTGAGCATTCATATGTGGTCCATACTCAGATTCATGCACTTCTTCTATGATACGTTGAGCTTCTTTTTTTGTTACACAAAGGAGATGGATTCCTTCGTATGATCTTCTATACAACCTCTCTCCACAAATTATATAATTAGTTACCATGCGCCGAATCGCCATTCTGTCATTCTTGTCAGCAGTGTTAGGGTAGATCCCATGCTTGAGGAACTGAAATATATCTGCATACCATTCTTCTTCTTCCATTTCTTCTTCCAAGGCACAACAATATGATGGTTCATCCCTTTGCTCAATGATCAATGGGTGGACATCAGTTCCATCTGAAATATCAATCATGGAAGCCAATGTAGCCAATGCATCAGCAAATTGATTTTGTGTGCGAGGGATGTAGTGATACTCAATTTTCTCGAATTTCTTGGATAATTCTTGAAGATGCTCATAGTAAGGTTGCAACCTTTCTTCTCTAATCTTCCACTTGTTCTGGATTTGCCTGATTATTAAAGCGGAGTCTCCATAAACTTCTATTTCTTTGATACCCAAACTGGTAGCGGCCTCAAGACCTTGTATACAAGCCTCATATTCAGTAGCATTATTAGTTGCTGAAAAATTGAGCTTAATAGAGATTGGTATATGGGTTTCCATTGGTGAAATTAAGAGTACCCCTATTCCACTCCCGTTTCGATTAGCAGCTCCATCAAAGTACATTCTCCACCTGACAGGTTCCATCACTAAAATATCTTCATCTGGGAATTCATCCCTGGTCACTTCTGCTTCAAGAGGGGGACAGTTAGCAAGATGATCAGCAATAGCTCGTCCTTTAATGGATTTCTGAGTAACATATTTAATGTCGAATTCTGACAACAATAGGACCCATTTTGCAATTCTTCCATCTTGGACTGGCTTTTCCATCAAATACTTAAGTGGATCCATGCGAGCTATTAAGAGGACTTGAAAAGATAACATGTAGTGTCTGAGTTTCTGAGCAGCCCAAACTAAAGCAACACATGTCTTCTCCAAAACTGAGTATTTCACTTCATATGTAGTCATCTTTTTGCTGATGTAGTAAATAGCATTCTCTTTTCTAGATTCTTCTAAGTACTGAGCTAGTAAAGCTCCCATTGCTGTATCTGTAGTGCTTAAATAAAGCAACAAAGGCTTGCCTTGCACGGGCGACATCAATATGGGAGGTTTCAGCAAATATTCCTTAATCTTTTCGAAAGCTTCTTGACACTGTTCGTTCCATTTAATGGGTACATCCTTCTTGAGCAATTTGAAAATGGGCTCACAGATAGTAGTCAATTGAGCTATAAATCGACTGATATATTGTATTCTTCCCAAGAATCCTCGAATCTCTTTCTCGGTCTTTGGCGGTTTCATTTCTGTAATTGCTTTAACCTTTTCAGGATCCACTTCTATTCCTCTGTTGCTAACCATAAATCCGAGCAGCTTTCCTGAAGTTACTCCAAAAGTGCACTTCTTGGGGTTCAGTCGAAGCTTGTAATGCTTGATTCTTTCAAAAACTTCCTCAAGGCTGAACATATGGTCCCCACGGTTTTTAGACTTGACTATCATATCATCCACATATACTTCTACCTCTTTATGAATCATATCATGCAGCAATGTTGTAGCAGCCCGTTGATAGGTGGCCCCAGCATTCTTAAGGCCGAATGGCATGACTTTGTAGCAGTATGTTCCCCAAGGGGTGATGAACGAAGTCTTCTCCATATCTTCTGGTGCCATCTTGATCTGATTGTATCCAGAAAAACCATCCATGAAGGATAAGAGTGCATGTCCTGCAGTATTGTCCACAAGGATATCTATGTGAGGTAGGGGGAAGTCATCTTTCGGGCTGGCTTTGTTGAGGTCCCTGAAGTCGACACACATTCTAACTTTGCCATCCTTCTTCGGTACTGGAACGACATTAGCTAGCCATTCTGGATAATTAACGACTTGGAGGAAGCCGGCATTATATTGTTTTTCCACTTCTTCTTTGATCTTCAATGTCCATTCCGGTTTCATTCTTCTTAACTTTTGCTTGACTGGCTTGATGGTGGGATCAGTCGGAATACGATGTTGCACTATGTCAGTGTCGATGCCAGGCATGTCTTTATATGACCATGCAAAAATTTCCTCATATTCTTGAAGAAGAATAATCAATTCATTCTTTTCTTTAAGATTTAAAGTGTTACCAATTTGTATCATTTTTTGTTCATCTTTAGAGCCTAAATTAATGGATTGAATTTCTTCCTTGATGGGCTTTACATGCCCTTGTTCTTCATTTGTTTCGAAGCCTTTACTTGACATTTCATTATTTATTTCAGAAATAAAAATATTCAAAGCAAGCAAGTAAGCTGAATCAGGGATCATCTTATTATCATTGAAAGAGTTGACAACAGTCTCAATAGTAGAGAAATTGATAGGAATAGGAGTACTAGTTGAAATAGACTCAATAGGACAATGATTTTAGTGGACTCAAAGAACTTGGTCTCTTTTTGGTGATCTTCAACTGGGCAACTTCCTTCCCAGGTCCAATTCTTCAGCTCTGAGATGATAGTGGTTATGGCAGGAACTTCTTTGTAAGCTTCCCCAGATCGCAGCATATAAATTTCATCTATCTCCATCGGGTCATCCCTAGAATACTCACTTGATATATCCATATAGTCTGCATCCTCCTCCTGGTGTGGATTGATAGATTCTTCTTCCTCTGAGTCTTGGATGGTGAGTTTCTTAAAATCATGAAACATGATTTGCTTCTCCAACAATGCACAACTATCACGAGGATTGTCTTCTTCATCTGTGTATGGGGTTAATGATCCAAATTCAGAATGTGGAAATCCATATAATGAATTATTTCCCTCGGAATAAATCGAGTCATCATCCTCAACAATTCTCATTTCCATGCCAGTATGCTTCCAGCCTTCATTGTGAGTTGAAACTTCTTCACTATCATGATCTTCATCTTCTGTTAAACAACTTTCTTTAGAGAAATAATCTTCATCAACGTCCCCTTCGTAGTCTTCATCTTCACGATAATGAGAATACGGAGTAGTGTTTTCCGGAAGCCATGAATAAGATGTAGGAACATCGAGGAATGTATTTAGCTCTCCTTCATCAGGAATAATCCCATTCTCATAAACCATATGCATTTCATCAAGAGTGGTTCTCCGTATCTTCAGTGATTCCATATTTTCTCCAATGTTTTCAAGTTCGAAGTCTAAGTCTCCCCATGACCTAGCATCATCTTCCACGAGAAATTGATCTATGCCAATTCCTCCCACGAGCTCTTCAAGATCTTCATAATCGTTTTGAAAGACTTCCCAATTATTCATTGCAGTCGTGGGAGTCCAAATCAGTGGTACTTCATCATCCCAATTTCCTTCCCCCATGTTGAGAATAAGGTCATCCAATAAAGCTGCCATAGCATTGGGATCTAGATGTGAGGCCCAGTCTTCTATCTTCTTCTCTTCTACTTTAGGTGCCTCAGTTTTACAGTCTGCAAAGATTTCTATCCCAGGAAGCTTTGTTGCAGTCCTTTGATCATACCAAGGTTCTGGAAACATGGAGTAAAGTTTGACCTCCCCTTCCTTGACAAACTTTCCATTAAGAGTAAGAGTGTACGGCTTCAAAGTAGAAGGCTCATATGATAACCCTTTCACCTTTGCTTTAGAACGTGCTATTTTCTTCAACCCTTCTTCTAATAAATCTTCATCAGTAGGTTTGTATCCTAACCCAAATGGTGGTATAGTAGTAGCATGACTAGTGAAATTAAGTAAGCCTTGATTATTCCTTCCTAGGCCCAAACCTGGGAAATAATCCATCTTCCTCATCATGGATACCACTTTGTCATTGCTATATGGATCAAAATCCATAGGAAAGAATTCTTCTATAGCTTCTTCTGACCATGATATGGCTTGAACTTCTTCAATGTCAAACCCAGACAAAGCTAGGTCTTCTTCTACTTGGATTCCATGCACCAAGCCCTGAGTATCAGACTTATCCCCATGTATGGTAATGATTGACTCTTTATATGGGAATCTAACTTTCTGATATAGTGAGGAGGGTATAGCTTTTGCAGTGTGGATCCATGGCCGGCCCAATAACAAGTTGAAACAAGCTGAGATGTCCAAAACTTGAAAATGTACTTTCTGAACTGTAGGGCCAATCGTTATCTCAAGTGTAACATTCCCCAATACTTCTCTTCGGGTATTGTCGTAGGCCCTCACATATTGATTGGATGGCCCAAAATCCTCCATATTTAGGCCCAAGCAACTTGCGGTCCTTAGGGGGCAAACATTTAATGCACTACCATCATCAACCAGTACCATTGGCACTCTCTTGCCATGGGTGTCAATCGTAATGTGAAGGGGGTCATTGTGTGAATAACCCTTATCTGAAATATCCTTATCAGAAAAGGAAATAGTAGGCTCAGTCCTTATTACCCCAATCATGGCATTAAGGGCTTCAGGAGTTATGGTAGTTGGAACTTGGATTTTGTTTAGGAGGTTCAGCAAAGCTTGACGATGATGATAAGAGGCAGTGAGTAAACCCCATAGAGAAATATTAGCTTGAGTCTTCTGTAACTGCTTGAGGACAAGATCATCTTCTAGCTGTAACTGGGTGGGCCTAGATGGCCTGTTTAGTGCTTCTACTGGATCATCTGCTTCCAAGTAAGATGGCTTAAAGTGTCTACCACCTCGGGTAAGGTGAGCTATTCCAGTGGCTTTGTATAGGTTGGGCTTTTTGTGGGGAGTATGGGTTTGTCTTTCTGGGAATGTGGGCTTTTGTGAAGTGAGTCTGAAAAATGAGGTGGGCTCTTTTTGTGGGGAAGTGGCCTTTGGTGAGGCTTGATTTGATAATGTGGGCTTTTCTTCTTCATTCCAAATATCAATTCTAGGTTTAGGTAGTGGTGGTTCCTTGATCATAAGTTCTTCCCATATCAAGGTGTTGCAACTTGGGATGTCTTGGATCATGGCTGATAGCTCCTCTTGTGTCTTGCTTTCTTCTTCAATTAAGCAATTAATCTTCGGACCTTGCCCCACAACATGATTAGGGAGTGGGTTGGTGGTGATATTAGGTCGAGCTGGTGGAGATATAATCTCTTGATCAATCAAATCTTGGATAGAGTTCTTGAGTGCATAGCATTGATCAGTAGCATGACCTGGTGTCTGATGAAATGCACACCTCTTGCTATTATCGAACCACTTTGGCAAAGGATTTGGTATCGGCTTTGGATCAAGAGGTCTAAGGAGATCCTTCTCTCTAAGTTTCTCAAAAACTTTACTGAGCGGCATATGCAATTCATGGTATTGCCTTCTGGGCCTTCCTAGTGGAGCTTGGGCCAATGGGGGTGAAGCTACTAACTGAAAAGGGGACTGTTTGCTTATGGCAGATATCTCTGGCACTTTCGAGCTTGATGGACCAAAAGGCCTCTTGGACCTTATTACTTCTTCTCCCTTAAGGATGCCAGTGTTGATAGCGTCCTCAATCTGAGTCCCAGCAGCAATCAAGGCCTTGAAACTAGGGAAATACTGTGCAAAAAGATACTTGTTGTAGGCTGGGAGAAGATTCTTCACAACCATGTTCAACTGCTCCTCCTCGTTGGGCCTAACAGTCATTTGGGCTGCCTTAGCCCTCCACCTTGTGATGAAAGCAGAAAAAGACTCCTTAGAATCTTGCTTGGTTGTCTCAAGGTCTCTTCGAGTAACATCCACCTCAGTATTGTACTTGTACTGTTTATAAAACTCCCGACCAATATCTTCCCAATTACGAGTTCGAGAATCATCCAAATTTAGGAACCAACGCAAAGCTGCCCCTGTGAGTGTGTTTTGAAACATTTGGGCCATTAGCTCTTCACTAGCCCCTAAGGGTTGCAATGCCCTCATATACATTTTCAGATGGGCTTTTGGGCAGCCCGTGCCATCAAACTTATCCAATGTTGGCATTTTAAACTTTGGTGGGGCCCTTGCTTGTGGAAAAAGCGAAAATGAATGCAGATCCATAGCTTCTTCAACCCTTCTAGATCTCAGGAGGAGTTTTTCCATTTGGTCCATTCGTTCAATCATCTTCTTCTCATTTTCAGTCAACCCCAAACCACGGCTTTCTTCGGAATTCAGCGATTCATTCAAGGTAGTAGAAGGTTCATGAGAGTTCTTGTTCCCTATATGTTGGATCAATGTTTGGATGTCTTTTTGGAGTTGGGCTTGTCCAGCTACCATGATGTGGAGTAATTCTTGAGTGGTGGGAGATGGTTGTTCTTGATCATTCATGTTTTGATCCTCATGGTTGTTGTTCTCGTGGGCCATTTCTGAGATGAATGATTTTGGTGAAGAAATGATTATGTCTTCTTGAGTTAAACTGGTAAGGGAACTTTGGAATGGGCTTGTAGGAGGATTAGGAAATAAGCTTTGAGAAGAGCTTGGAGGAGTGTATAGGGAATTATAGTGGAAGAGTGGATTTGAGAATTGTAGGTATGGGCTTGTGTTTGGGCTTGTGTTTGGGCTTGTGGGTTCAAGAATTACTATAGAACTGGAACCTTGGTTTGAATTTGCTGAATCCAAACTTCTCTGTTTCGAACTTCCTTGTGCTGAGATTTCTTGAGATGAGCTTTCAACTGTTCTCTCGGACAATGACAATCTTTTCAATCGACCTTCACCATCTCTAGACCAAGTCCTTCCCTATACCCAAAAGTTGGACAATTTTTTAGTTTCTTATTAAGTTCGGGCCTTATTGGAAATAAACAAACAACGGCCAAACACATGCATAGGATGTTATGCATTTTATGGGATTGACCTAAAGATTAGTTCTATGGCTTCTTACATGAGGGTAAAAGGTAGGCCAATAGGTTCCCCAAAAGCTAGGACGTTGTACCTCCCAACTTGTGACGTATGAACGCCGCGTTGGTCCAAACGGTAGAGTTTGTCCTTTACGAAACGCAAGAAAGATCAAGCGAGTCTTAGGCGATGGGGTGGTAGGTTCACCACTGGGTACACGAATCCAGGAGGACCACGATCCATGGCTACAATTACCGTGGTTTCCGGGCAAAAAACACAATTTATATCCAATTCCAATTATGCAAATGATGTTATGGCAAGCAAATATGACATATTATGAAAAGCAATAAACAAACAAATGACATGGTTGGCCACCATAACCTAAACTAGAGTCTAGCCTTCAACATCCCCAGTGGAGTCGCCACTGTAAAATGCACTCCCCCCTAGATCGAGGGTTTTACATGGAGTCGCCACTTATTTAATTTCAAAGGACAAATAAGAAAACCTTTAATAAAAAAAATACTTCTTGTATTAATGTATATGACAATTTACATCAAATTTTGTAACAAAAATTACAATGCTTTTTTGTCCTAGATACAATCTAAGAAAAGTAAATTACATCGCTTTATTTCCTAGTTACATTCTAAAAAAATGTAAAATTGTAAATACAAGAACATAGTCTAGAACCCTTGATCTTGGTTCGGAGGCTAATTTACGAGATGGGAAGGGATTAAGCACCCATCTCGCCCGGTAAAACCGGTCTCCTAGGTTAAGATGGCCAATGTCATGTCATGTCAAACAAAGACAAGGAATATGTCATACAAACATGTGATTTGCAAGAATTTTAAACAAATATGTGTTAGGGGATTTGACCTAAAGAGAAACAAAAAAAATGAAACTTGTTAGATAACAATTTTAGTGTAAAAAATGAAGGTAATGGCATGTTCATCCAAGAGATCCATATAAACAAAGACTTCTTAGCCTAGACATGTTCATCTAAGCATGTGAAGGAAAAACAAAGTTGTCATGTTTATTGGTCATCAACATAATTGCAAAGAGAACAAATAAAAATAAAACCTTTCAGCACATTTGATCATCCAAACAATTATGAAAAGAAGTAAAGGAAAAACCCTAGACATGTTTATCTAGACAAAACCAAAATACTTTGACATATATGTTCAAAATCTTAAAAAAAGTAAAACAACTACCTAGACATGCTCATCTAAGTATTAAAGAGAAAATGAATAAGAAATATAGGCATGTTCATCCAAGCATAGCATAAAAGAAATGAATAATGATTTGTAAGTATTTATTCTAGCATGTATAAAGAATAAAAAAAAACAATTAATTACTTACCAGCATAGAACATAAATAAAAAAAAGGGGGGAGTGATCACTTAAAGGGCTAGGGAGAAAGCAAGGAAGTACTAAACTACAACCAAAGTAGGAACAATGGCTGCTCAACAGTTTTTCTTTTTTGCTTTCTCACTAGCTCTCTAGAGGGAATTCGGGGTCTAGAAAATGGAAGAGGTCTTTTCTATTATAGGGGATGGGATGGCTTAGCTTTAAAGCTAATTTGTTAGCTTTCTTCTGAAGCTAAGGGAGAGGGTAACCTTTTGAAACGAGCTGGAATGGATTTGGTTCTGATCTCCATTCAAATTTTGAAATCATGCTGCACCTGCTTCGTATTTTGGCTCTAATTTTCCGCTCAAAATTCCAATTGATTCAAGATTGGTGTTTTTTTTGAAAGTAGATTCAATTATCTACAATTTTGTCAGAAATAGAGAAAGCCAAATTTCGACGTTATCCATGCCAAAAATGTGTTTCAAATTGCTGCTGAAAATAGTAACGTCTTTTGAGCCTTTTTTTGAATTTTTCACATGATGTATTTGTTTCTTTATCCAATTTATTTTTCAAAAAAAATCTTTTTCTGAAGCAAAGGGGCAGGATAAGTCTATTAGATAGGCTTGAACAGATTTATTGCTGATCCCCATTTGAAATTTTGAGAGAAAATTGAAGATAATGCTGAGTTTGTATTATCTTCTGCATCTGTTTCGTATTTTGGCCATAACTTGCCGCTCAAAATTCCAATTGATTCGGAATTTATGTTTTTTGAAAGGAAATTCAATTTTCTACAATTTTTATAGAAATAGATAAATCCAAATTTCAATGTTTTCCAGGCCAAAAATGTGATTCAAATTGCCGCTGAAGATAATGACGTTTTCTAAGCATTTTTCTATTCTTTTTGAATTTTTCATATCTCCAGAATTTTTATTTTTATTTTATTTTTTTAAAAAGCAGTTAAGATATCATAAAGAAAAACATTTTTTATTATTTTTTAAAAAGAAATGAAATAAAATGAAATCCAATCAAAAATCACACTTAATTAATTTTAAATTAATTCTTGTGAGAACCAATCAAAATTAAGTATTTAGAATAGGATGTGATTCGACCTATCGTATAGGCAAGTCATGATCATTGAAACTTGTTTGTATGATAACTTTTGGTCAGGTGGTCCGATCAAAACCCATGATATACCATTATGATCGTTAGAACATCAAGATTTGTTTTGTATCACAAATCTAAAGATCTACCGGTTGGTTAAATGTAAGTTGTAAAATTGGGTGTCTACAATTAATTATGTAAGTATTTTTTTTTTGTTTCATTTTTCTAAGATAATAAGAGAAAAGATTGATTGGAAATATCTTATTCTTAGTCAAATTTAATTGTTTTTGCAAGTTTTGAAACAAAGTCCAACAAAATAAAAAATAAAAAATTTAATGACATGCAATCAAGAATGTAAAAAGAGGGCAAGACTTAGATACAATTAAGTGTTGTTTCTTAATTTCATATCTTAAAATTCTGTCATGTGACTTTTTTCTTATGGAATGAAAGTGTATTTTTAGTTAAATAGCCACACAACATAATTTTAAGAAGGAAACTTAAGGAACAACACCTAAAATACTATATATAAGTTTTGTCCGTAAAAAAAAAAAGGGTCATTCTATGCTATCCACCTATATTTTTAGTGGGTATGGTACCCACCCAAATCTTAGCCGTATATTTTTATTGTTTCAATCTTGATCGTTTATTTAAGTTTAGTAGTAGACCTATTACCGGTAGAATAGGTAGCGTATAAAAACAAAAGAAGACCAAAAGAAAAAGAAAGAAATGGAGAACGAAAGATTGGTAAAAAGAAAAAAGAGAACGAAAGACAAAAAGGGCTAAGAAGCTAAACGAGAGACCTGGCAAGCCACTGCCACTGCCACTGCTCACCATCCGCTGCCATTAGATTGTCCACCATTGCTACTAGCGAGAATTTTGTTTAGTATTTGAGAAGCTGTTTTTCTTTATTTATTTATTTGATTTGGGTTTTGTAAGAATTGGATTTTTTTTCTTTATTTTAGGTTAATTTGTTTGGGTATTTTGGGTTATATGTTTGCTAGTCACCTGTGATGATTTGGGAACAAAGATCCAAGCACTGAAATTTATATCAACCAAAACGGGTTGTCCCCCAAAAAATTCTCAAATTAAGTGAGTAAAATTAACATTATATATATATATATATATATATGAATAATCATGCATAATGACAAGGTTTTGTAGAAGAATCTTCATATGGTCACATTATTGATGATATCCTCCATCATTCGTCCCAGCTAAGTTTTAGAGTGATTGATACACCCACTGATGGGAGGGAATTGTTGGAGGCATTGAAGGATGTTGAAGACCATTTTATCAGAACTTATGATTCTAGTTTGGAAGTTTCTTGTGATTTGTACATGCTTGCCGTAGTTCTATGTGTATACATACATACATATATATATATATATATATGGTTAAATTAGAGGAGATTAGTTAAGTTTGTTCCCATGGAATGCAAATTGAGGAATAAAATGTCTTGGTGCCTAATTTTGACGCACAAGGTTATGTGTCATTGGTGGTTGTAAAATGTGACATTGTAGGCTATTTTATTTTTTATTGAAGAAATTGTGTAATGTGGGAAGTAGATTAGGTATATTTTGCCAATTACAAAGAATCATCCCAAAGGAGTAGGAACTCACTTTCCATCTTGTAGGAATGCATATTTTAACAGAGAATGTATGCCCTTATGTCGACAGATATAATTGAAGTCATCAAATTCCATTTCATTGAATTTAATTTCCAAACATTCTTGGACCTAAAAATTTGAACAGTCTTCACTTCGTCACATTATTTTTGTTATTTTTCAATAAATTTCCCTCCTGAACTTCCAGGTTGGCTTCTCAAAAAAAAAAAAAAAAAAAAGTTTGCAACATTATAGTTTTGTCAACTTTAGGATCCCAATTACGACCTGTCTTCCCATAGATATATATATTCTCAAGCTTTGTGTCTAAGTTTCCCCAACTTTTGGCAGGTAGTTTGACAATAAATTGTGCATTACTCATTGAAGTTTTAATTCAAAGTTTAATAACTTGGGTTTTATTTTGTGAAGGATTTTTTTTTGTCATCATATTCCTGATGATAACCAATTGATTTTCTTAATGTGAAAATTGATTTGTTAATATGTTCCTTGGTTTTTGCAATAAAAAAATTGTTTTATTTACAAACATGGTTTATTTTTTGCAGGTGTTTGCAACCATGCCTTCCACTTCCATTGCATCAGTCGAGGATTGAAAACTCGCCAAGTTTGCCCATTGGGTATGTACTACGTTTTATGGAAATCTATTAATGTATTTATTTATGCTTACAACATTAGGTGATGAGTCTCAAGGCATTCAGACAATGGCAAGTTTGCCCATTGGTGATGTACTATGTTTTATGGCAATCTGGAATGTCTGTATTGTTATTGTGGTATGTAATGCAGAGTGTCACTCTATTAGTTGCAGGTTTAGAGTATTATAAAAAAATAACAATTTTAATCATGCAAGTTCCCATTTGAAAGTTTTGGATAATTTATAATTATGTTAATCTCGCAATTCCTTGAGTTATTTGGATGTGAAAATGTGCATGCTTGGAAGTCACCAACTTCAAAATGTGGCAAATGCCAGTCATGCTACACTTTACCTTTGTAATCAAGGTTTCTTTATTGTGTTCTCCACCAAAGGGAAGCTTTGTTTTAGTATTCTATTGATTTTAGGTTTATAATTCTATTATAACATTTTTTGTTTCGTCATTTTATTACTAGTAATAAGAGCAGTGTGCATGAAATTGTCAGTTTATAAGAAATTTAGCACAAGTTAAGCTTGGAAAAAGAGCTTAGATTCCATTACATGTTCATTTCCTTATAATTTATGGGTGTCACCCTTTGTTTCTTAACCGTTTTAGGTAGTTATGAAGAATCTGATTTATAGTTTTAAATTTTGATAAGTGAGTTTTAACAAACGTCTCCAACCCCAATGAAGATGGAAAATTATAGATTTATGGGCTAATATCAATTATCTTTGTAATTAATAGAGAGATGATGAACTCCACTTAGTTTTTTATTTTAGTAAGCATTAGTTGGTGCAGCTTTGCAATTTCCATAACAATACTATTAATTGCTTGATTATGTCATTGAGCCATTCATGTAACAATACTATTAATTTTGCTAACCTGCAAGTGGACATGTTGATTATTAGCTTTGCACATTCTTTTTATTTAAATTTGTATTGTTGAGTTTTCAAACATTGTTCTGTAAAAGCAAAGTAACATTATTCTGTAGAATCTTGTGCACTTATTGTGAAGCTCTGAATTTCCTGATTTTGGTTTAAACTTGGAGTGTGTATAATCTTAACATTGATCTATACATATTAGATTTTTAAATATATTTTATTTTAGTTTTGATTTTGGAAATGCATAGGAGATATTTGTGAAATTATCTGTTAGAAACTTTGAAGCGATGTTAAGCTATTTTATATGCATGTTATGCAGCCTTGAAGGTGATTCGTCAGATTGAGAAATGCACTTGTTTGCAAGAGGTCTCTCAAGTTTACTATGCTTCTATTGGACCCTTGGAATGATAAGTCAGGGAGCTCTTGGACTGTGCCCTGCCAAAACCTCCTACACCATGTCTAATTAATAACTCTTTTATTCCAATTGGTCAATTGCAGTTTTGGCCTTGGGGAATGCAAGAATCAGGTTTGGCCCCAGGAAAAAAATGTTGAAGTATGGACTATGAAATAGACTTGTCATGAGTCATGACTATGACATTATTTTTGCATTTTATTATTGCTATTGTATAATAAAATCACTGTGCAAGTTGTTGCATCTTTATGTCGTAGTTATCTTGTCTTGATGAATATATAAAATGTATAATTTTAATTTTAAAATTTTTTTATTATTTTATTATTTTATTATTTTTGCAAATATCATACTGTGAATGAGTTCTGTATGTATGAATGACTAGAACTCGATCTTGTACTTGAGTCTTAAAGGCTTGAGTTCCTTACGCAATCTTGAGTTTTTAAGACTCAAAAAAATGCTAGTTTACAAATATGTTTCAAAAACATGCCAACTAAAAAAATTGTTTCGAAAATCATGTTAAATGGCAAAAAAAATCCTACAACAGAACAAGTAGAGTTATTTGATTTGGTTTTATAAGATGATATGGATGCAAAAGAAGTGTCATTGAAACCATCACTATTGAAAAATTGTTGTTCCCAAAAATTTTGTTTTAGATGGTATAATCTTAGAGCTTAAAAACATATATCTATTTGAACATTGAAATTTCATTTTGTGTAGTGCAGGTCTGATTGGAGTTCAAATTGGCAAATTTAGTGGTTGTGAATGTGGGATTTAATGTTGGCTTCAAAAATTTTTTGTTTATTACATTAAATATTGGGGTGTCAAAAGTTGCTAATGGAGTTAGTAGAAGTAAGAGTGTGAAAAAAAATAAAAATTAGTAGAAGTAAATAATCAAACTTTTATTAGATTTAAAAAAAATTTATAATGGTGTTAACTGAAAGATAATTTTTAATTAATTAAAAAATTTAGTATTGAAGTTTCATTTAAAGTTAACTATCTTAGTAATTTCATTTGGCCTTAAAAAAAACAAGAAGAAGAGAAGGAACTATCGAATATGACAAAAATACGGTCACATGTGATATTAGTACTGCTCAATGTGATAATAAAACCATCAAATGTGAGAAAAAAAATAAGGGAACCACTGAATATGACAAAAGTATAGTCACATGTGATGTAGGTACTGCATAAAGTGAGGATGGTACCATCAAATGTGAGAAAAAAAATAAGGAAATACCAAATGTGACAAAAGTATGGTCACATGTGATGTTGGTATTGCACAAATGTGAGAAAAAAAAAGGGAATCACTGAATGTGACAAAAAGTACAATCATATGTGATGTTAGTATTGCACAATGTGAGGATGATACCATCAAATATTAGAAAAAAATAAGAGAATTACTGAATGTGATAAAAGTACAGTCACATGTGATGTTGGTACCGTACAATGTGAGGATGATATTGTCAAATGTGAGAAAAAAAATAAGGGAACCACCTAATGTGATAAAAGTACAATCACATGTGATGTTAGTATTGCATAATGTGAGGATGGTACCATCAAATGTGAGAAAAAAAAAAAGGGAACCATCAAATGTGAGAAAAAGAAAAGAAAAAGAGAACTACCAGATGTGACAAAAGTACAGTTACATATGATGTTAGTACTATATAATGTAAGGATGGTACTATCAAATGTAAGAAAAAAAATAAGGAAATTACCGAATGTGATAAAAATACAGTCACATGTGATGTTGGTAGTGTATAATGTGAGAATGGTACCATCAAATGTGAGAAAAAATAAGGAAACCACTGAATGTGATAAAAGTACAGTCACATGTGATGTTGGTACTGCACAATGTGAGGATGGTACCTTCAAAATGTGAGAAAAAAAATAAGGGAACCATCGAATGTAACAAAAGTACAATCATATGTTATGTTGGTACTGCATAATGTGAAAATGGTACCATCAAATGTGAGAAAAAAATAGGAGGAATCACCGAATGTGACAAAAATATATTCACAAATGATGTTAGTACCGCATAATGTGAGGATGATATCATCAAATGTGAGAAAAAAAATAGGACAACCACCGAATGTGACAAAAATATAGTCACATGTGATGTTGGTACTGCACAATGTGAGGATAATACCATCAAATGTGAGAGAAAAAAAAAAAAGAACCCCAAAATGTGACAGAAATACAGTCACACGTGATGTTGGTACTACACAATGTGAGAATGGTATCATCGAATGTGAGAAAAAATAAGGGTACCACCATGTGTGACAAAAATACATATATGTTTTCAGTTTTTAAACAACATTATATATATTTTTTCACACTTTTTCCTCTACCTCAAACAAAAATAAAAAAAGGAAAAAGAAAAACGTGTATTTTTTCCTTTTTACACACTTTTTCCTTTTTTTTTTCCCTTATAAAAAGGAGCCTATTTTTGTCTTTTTGGTTTTGCTTAAAGTTAACGCGTATTATTATTCCAAGCGCCTTTTCAGTTTTTCACACGTGTTAATCTCTTCTCACCTCAAGAGTCTCCAGATCTCAGATATTTTTCCCTCACTGTCTCTCACTCCCTGCGTTCCATTCTCAATTTTTAATGGAACGCGTGGGACCGTCACAATTTGATCCATTCTCCGATCAGACTCTGTTTTGTCATTAAAGTCATTTTGTTTTGCATCACATCACATCCTTCTTCTCTCCATATTTTCTCTCAACTTTTTGCTCATAGCTTATTCCTATGGCTCTCCCGATCAATGACGGAGCCTCCTCTTCTTTCACTCCCCGATTTATCCATGATGTTTTCTTAAGTTTTAGAGGGGCAGATACCCGCTATAATTTTACAAGTCATTTATATCAAGCTTTATGTGATAAGGGTTTCAACACCTTCATAGATAATGATCTTCGGAGAGGAGAAGAAATCTCAACGGAACTTCTTAAAGTTATTGAATCGTCAATGATTTCAATTGTTGTGTTCTCTGATAATTATGCATCTTCCGGTTGGTGCTTAGATGAACTTGTAAAGATTCTTGAATGTAGGAATAATGGACAGATGGTTCTCCCTGTATTTTACAAAGTGGATCCGTCAGAAATACGTAAACAAAAGGGAAGAGTTGGAGTAGCACTAGCTCAACATGAAGAAAATTTAAAGGATAATAAGGAGAAAGTTCAGATGTGGAGGATAGCTTTGACTAAAGCAACTAGCTTGTCTGGGTTCCATTACAAGGAGGGGTACGTAACTATTCATTGCTCTTCTATAAGTTATAGAGTTTAATAGTTTTGTTATGGGATTCACACCAAAGAAAAGTTATCTTAGAAAAATGAAATCAATGAAACCGTCAAGTCACCAATCAATAAAGCAAGCAATAAAAGTAATAAACAAATAACACCACGATATGGTGAGAAAGTGAAAAAAATAGATACAGAACATCTCAAATGGAATATATATATATATATATATATAGAGCAAGGGCAACCCAACCCAAGTAGGGCAATTCACTATATGAAGAGAAGTTACAAATCCAACCCATTAGATGAACTTACTGTTCCAACCCACAATAACTTTAGGACTTTTGAACTCTTCATACATGAATGACCCATCTATGTATATTTTCAATTTGTCTAACTTATTATATGTCTCTTATGCTTTGTGTGTGACAGCTGTTTTGAATCTGAAACTCAATTTATCCAGAGAATTATTGAAGAGATATTAGTTACTAAATTGAATCGCACTCAGTTATTTGTTACTAAACACCCAGTTGGAATAGATTCTCGTGCAGATGCTATAGAATTGCTCTTAGATATGAAGTCAAATGATGTTCGCATGGTAGGGATTCATGGTCTTGGAGGAGTAGGTAAGACTACAGTTGCAAAGGCTATTTATAACAGAATTGCTAATTTTTTTGAATTGAGTTGCTTTCTAGAGGATGTTAAAGAAAAGTCGGAAACAAATGATGACATAATCA
>JAXUIC010000579.1:0-27277 GCA_035136125.1 Quercus rubra
TAACATTCTAAATAATTAATTCCATTAAATCTATCTCAATGTCATGATGTTTTGTGTCTCTTATCAAGATTATGGATTCCGTCTTGAATAATAGTATTCCCTACACTCTATATGGAACCATCCAATGTACTGAGGTTTTAATCTTATAAGATCTCACTTAGGTATACTGAAATAGTATCTTGAGAGCAATGCAAATAGTAGTCATAGTATTTATTTGTTCAAGTGACTACTTTGATAGAACAAAAAAATCTGACAGCATTCCAATTTAGTGTATCCCAAACACTTATGATATGCCAACATATCAATTAGAAGTTTCAATTCCATGATCAAGATAAATCGTCATAATTGACATGTGTAGTCTTCATAGAAGAAATGCTCAATTTCATCACCTACTAAGAACTAGGGTTTATGAGTTTATAAGAACTTGTGATCTAGATCTTTTGTATGTGACTTTAATTCCCATACCTAGATCACATACAATACATCTCACGGACTGCACTTAATGTCCAAAAAGCTCATGCACAAATAATCTCAAAAATAAACACGTTTATTAATCTAAGAATAAAGAATATCTCACAAATTTGATTTTTGGGCATTAGTCCTAACAATATTATCTCATAGTCACCATAAACCTCAACCCATGGGTATGTTTTCAGTTCTCCCCAGGGTGATCCCATGGACTGGACATTGATGTTGACAACCACGGTTACGATTCTCATAATATGCAAGCCATTGCTATGCAAATATTCATGAATTATTCTTAAATGTATTTATGTACATATTAATATAAGTTTAATAGTTCACAACATGAAATGAAACAAATTACGAAGCAAATAGTTTTATTAACTACAGCGGTTTTAAAGATAATACTGGTAGGACGATCAATGACAAAAATGAAGCAATTTCTGAATAGGATTATGATGATGTAGAGCAAACATATGAAGGATCAATTTCTTTGCTTCTAACATACTGAAGTTCTTCATAATTTTGTTCACCACGAGAAGCTTTTTGAATTCCCTGTGACTCCATTGCGACCTCCCCATTGTAGGACGTTTTTTCCATTCAAGCGCAAACAACTTTTTGCAAGATTAGCAACTATGATGATCTCTTCTTTCACCTTCTTTCTTGATTCGATCATCAAGAATATCAAAGAGATGTTCTGTTTCATTGAAAGAATGAAATATGTGGATAGACTTCTACCTTCTTCCGACCTTGTAGTTTTTCTCCAGTTAAAAGCTCAACAAAGACTACTCCAAAGCTATACACATCACTCTTTTCTGTAAAAGTGTCCCGTTTGGGATGAATTCGTATACCAACAAGGAACTTTGGTCTCCAAACAACACCCAAGTAGCTTAACCACATTTCTGTGGTTGATTTGTGAAAGAATGATAATCTCATTAATGAAGTTTTGAGATTGCCTTCATCCAGAATGTTGCACTTTTTAATTGCAATTATTTGTCCATCACTCAACATTCCTTTGTAAATTGTACATTGTCCACCCTTTCCAACTATTCTTCTTTCACAAAAATGATCTGTTGCCTTTTCTAGCTCCTTTGAATTGAACAATCTTATTTTGAACATTATTTTCCTTGGAAGATAATTGTTGTTGTAACAATAAACCCCCATTCTTTTTGAAGAATTTTTTCTTTATCTTGATTTTATTTCTCTTCTTTATCCATTTGTATATAACCCCATGTAGTTGGTAGACATAGTACTCAAGGCTTGTACCAAGACCTGCACAATTCAAACAAATAAATATGAAATCTCTATGTTTTTTAGTATTTAAAATATGAATGTGCAATATATATTTTGATCAGAAGTACCTACTTTTTTTTTCTAGATATTAACTCTTCCAAATAATGTTCTCACACTACCCTGTAATCTAAATAATTGTTAACTTCAAATTGATTTATAGAACAAGGGGAAAAGAAAGAATTTTTCTTGATTTTCAAGTAATCTATGATATATATATATACATTTTTTAAATGAAGTCAACCTATATATATATATATATAAACTTTTGAAGGTAACCTATATAAACTTTTGAGTTTTCATAATTTACATCATTATTTCAATAGAAAATTTTCAATTGAATTTAAATTCTATAATATAGTTAAAACTTTCATTAGAATCTTGACACTTCCTATTTTCTTTAAACGGTAGAATATATAGTTCCATACAGAAACATAATCATAATAAAACCCTAATGCTAGAAGATATAGTTCAATCTACAACCACATTCATAAATGCCTATTAGTAACTAAAAATCATCAAAATTCATATTTAGATAAAAATAATAGGAAAAATTCATATTATGTTAAACATTCTTGTTTACTACACAAATTATCAACTAGTTAGTACATATATGCGATGTTCAATTGTGACTTAATTAATAAGGGCATCAAGCAAGAGAATCATTTTGTCATTAAACCAAAGTTGTCGATGTCAAGGAGAGGCTTAAATAGTAGCAGGCTGAAATTAGCACTCATCATAGTAGCTATGGCAAGCTATCTATGTCTTGCATTATATATATATATATATATATATATTTTCTTTTTTCTTTTTTGGTTTGTATGGCATTTCTTTTCTTTAGAATTAGCCAACTTTAATAGACATTTATATGTGGTTTGTTCCAAATGTGTGATGTGTATGTCACAAATTAGAACAAGGAATAAAAAATTTTCTATTCTTTTTTATTTGTGAGAGAGCTTTTTAGATGTATTTTTGGTTGGTTTTTGTGATATTTATCTTTATAATATCCATATTTGTTAGTGAAAGTTTCTGCTTGTTGCTGCATCATGTTGATGAATGCTTAAAAGCTAAACTATGTAAATTTTTAATGTTCTTTTTTTGTTAGCTTATGATTTTATCATAACATTAGTATTGGCTTATTCCATGACAAAAAGTGTTGTAATTGCATAAATTTATTTCCTTGTATTTTTGTGGGATTTATTTGTAATGGTTTTAGTATTAAGTGGTGGAGATTTGATCAAAACAGCTAAAAGTCACATGAGGAGCACATGCCAGAAACTGAAGAGTCATACTAGGCTGTCGATTTCACAAGTGTTTCACGGGTAAGGCCTTCCCGCGAAGTACTTGCGAAACATTCTGCCTAGAAGATTTTTAAGTGTGACTTTCTTACTCTTCACCTATACTATATATACTCTCATTACCCACAAAAGTAAGAGAGACCATTAGAGAGAAAAACCCAAGATAAGTTTTCTACAACACACACACCCATCTTTTGAGAGAGATCTACTCATCCTTAGTGAGAAATTATTCTAGCCTCTTCTTTTTCCCTCTCCCATTGTCATACCTTGAGAGGAGATTTGTACCCAAACACAACCCACACCTATTCAGAGTGTAGAGAGTGTTTTGGAGCTAGGGAAGCTTTGGGGATTTGCCAAAATAAGTTGGTGAGGCTTGGTGGATGCAATCGGGCGTATTGCGGGATCCGGAAAGCTAGAGAAGACATGACTCTGAGAAGTCCGTTGGTAGCAGGAGCTTGGAGGGCTCAAGTACATTAGGTAGACTAGACTTGGAGGGTTTTTTGTTATTTGCGTACTCCAACTTTATTCTCTAGTTGATCGATTACCGCTTGGAAAGCGACGGAGAGGTTTTTCATCGAGTTCTTCAATTTCCTCTTCAATAACATGCCTTGGTATTATCTTGTGGTTACATCTCTCTTCCATTACTTTTGTCCTTTACTTTTATTGTTTGTTGTTCATGTTTATGCACTAGAGTAGTTATCGGTTTATTGCACTTCATTTACTCTTCTTCCACACTTAGATAAGTTAAGAGTAAAAGCAATCTAGCCGTATCTTTTAAAATTGGAGTCTAAACAAGTTATTGTGTTCTCACATAAATTCAAGCTTTCATTTTTTCATGTGTATCGTGTTTTATAGTGCTTCCTTGGCCCCTTTGTGCCAGAAACTATGATAAAAGGTTTGCCATCTAGACTTTTAGATTTGATCTCTTTGGAGAGAATTTGTTGATTGGTTATAATAATAAAATGCTTTGACTAATAATGAGGGAGATGGAATCTAAGGAGTTGTGAGAAAAAAAAAAAATGGAGTACAAATACATGAAAACAACTAAATTTGAACAAAAGGCTCTTTCGTTTTTAGTACCGTAAAGGCATTTCTATGTCAAACAATTGTATCATTAGAAAAAGAAAAAAGAAAAAAGAAAAAAAAAAAAGACCTGGTAAAATCAACTTTATCAAAAAAACTCTCAAAAAACTGTATCACAAGAGAAGGTTGAAAAAAAAAAAAAAACTCTCCTTGATACCCTTTGCGGGTTTCTGTTAGCTCAACTAGTAAAAATTTCTGACGGTTGAATAAAAGATCTGGAGTTCAGTCCTTACTTACACTAAAAAACTGATTAGTGTATTTGTCTAATGATAAAGAGCTATCGTCAAGAGAAGGAAGACAGTGACACCAAACTGTTTCAACTTTTAAGCTTCATCCTCACAAGTGTCCAATTCGTCTCACCCAAGAACCACTATGAAGAGCCCCAGGAAATAAACCTATCCAGGAGCCTCTAGAAAGGATCTTAGGACTGATGCTTCCACTGTCACATACCAAGGTCAATTTGTGAAGAAAATCTTGTATGCTTTATGTTCCATGACAGTTGGTAAGTTTGGATCCATATCTCTGTCTTATATAGAAATTCCTCTACTCGTAATGCTCCTTTACCTCTAAAGTGAAAGATTCATTTTGTTTGGGTATCGATAGACTCTATAACTTGAGAGGTTTGGCGTTCCATCCTCGATCAAATTCTTCTCATCTTTTGTAGGACCTACTTGTACATTAGGCATTGAATCTGCATGCATTTTACCTTAAGCTAGCTGTTTACTGCTTTAGGTTGTTTCTTTTTGTCTGTGTTTTTGGTTTTGATCAACAGTAAATGGAAAAAAAAAAAAAAAAACGTAAAATAAAAAATCTTTCAACAAGAGTGTAAGAATATAAGATTATGATTGGCCCTTTTGCATTTGTATATTGGCTTAGTGCAGTTGTTGAAGTTCAGGCTTGCATATGTATACACAATTGAGTTTGACTGTGTTTGAGCATATGTGTGAGTGTTTGACGGGCAATCAATCATGTGACTAATGTCTCTATATTACGAGTTTTGGTCTGAACACTAGAAAATATAAAGAGAAAAAGGTTTGAAGAAATTCTCTCTTCTCTATGTATAGAAGTAAAAAATCATGCTCGATTTCACATACATGCAGATATAACCTTGCCTCCACACAAATTTAAAGTTTTGAACTTGCTAAGTTATTGATTTCACACACATGATACAAGTTCTAAGTGTAAATTTTATTCATTTCTTTTGTTTCAAATTCAAATACACTTGCTTATCTCCTTTTTATATGCTTATCTCTTTGTGAAAGAACAAAGAGTGTCTTCCTTTAATGTGCTAAATTTAAGATGTTGTGTTCATGAGAAGGAGGGTGTTTGATTATTGCATGTGTTATGTGTTGGTGCAAATACAATAATAATGGAAATATCACAACAAGAAACTGAATAATACTTCTGAATATTATTAATGTAAAGAAGAAAATTACACAACACTCTTTGGACTGAGGCGCGGCAAGTAGGAGGATCCAAGAGGCTAATTCATTTCCATTTTTGATACCTCCACCTTTCACCTCCCCCTTGCGCACGTATCTAGCCAAATATCTGAGACAATTCATGTTAGCCCATTAATTACCACAATTAAAAAGAATAAAATAATCTCTCTCCTTTTCAATATGGGATTAAACATTTTTCACAACTCCTCATCTTCCATATTCACTCCCACATCTTTACATTTATGTTGTAACAATTATTTATTTTAATTATTTAATATTAAAGTGCTCCAACAATCCCCCACTCATTTTAATATTAAATTTTTTAGTTAAAGAGAGATTACCAGACCAAGACGGGTCACTATGCATCATGAAGGTGTGCTCTGCATTGAACCTTCACTTAGTAAAACAGCGATCTCAACTCCAGAGTCGTAGTGGTCTCCGACTTGAACTAGGACTGCTTTAGGGAAATTAAGTGTCACTACTTACACATAACAACCCAGGTGTTGACATGAGCTTTTATAGCCAACACTTTACGGCTGTGTGCTGATCCCGGTTTCATGAGTATATTTGAGATTAAGTCTAAATCTCATAGGGAGCGGCCCTACCCCCACACTCACATAGGTGAAAATTTGTCAAGGGTGCACCTGTAATTTTGACACCCCACTCATACGAGCTACAAATTTCATTAAGAGTTTTTTACTCAACCTCTCCACATTACAGGATAAATGCACTTACATCATTGGGATGAACAATTAAAAAATTATTTACAAAATAAATAATTAAAAAATAAATTGTGCATTTCTTACGACCATCGTCGTAACGATTTACCGTTGTAATAACGGTTTTTAACTTTACCAATTGCGGCAGTGCTATCACAATGAATTAATATAGGTGGAATTGGCTTTTCCCAAAGTGGTATTTCATATAACAAATCTCTAAGCCAATTTGCCTCTTCACTAGCTGAACCTAATGTTATTAATTCAGCTTCCATTGTTGAATTAGCAATTATTGTTTGCTTTTAGATTTCCAACAAATAGCATCACTACCTAAGGTAAAAATATAACTAGTAGTAGAGAGAGAATCACCTGACAAAGTATTCCAATCGGCATCACTAAAACCTTCAATCACAGCAGGATACTTTTATAAAATAAGCCATAGCTTTTGGTACAAATTAAATATCTCATGACTCCGCTCAATAGCTGGCCAATAATCTTTACTAGGCTTGCTAGTAAATCTGCTAAGCATTCCTACTGCATATGCAATGTCAGGTCTAGTACAATCAATAGCATAACGCAAACTACCAATGATACTAGCATAATACTTTTGATTAAAAATCTCATTATCATTATTTACAGGAAATAAATGAATACTAGAATCAAAAGGAGTAGCTACACTTTTGTGATCATGAAAATTATATTTTCTCAATATTTTCTCAACATAATATGATTGATCAAGATATATTCCATCACATGCTTTTGTAATTTTCATGCCCAAAATAAAATTAGCCTCACCAAGATCTTTCATATCAAAATGGCTTTTAAGCATATTTTTGTCTCATTTATAACATGCATATTTGAACAAAAAATCAACATATCATCCACATAGAGGCTAATAATAACATGTAAATTATTCCATGATTTAGAATAAATGCATTTATCATATTCATTTGATTTATAACCATTCTCAATCATGCAGGAATCAAAATTTTCATGCCATTGCTTAGGTGCTTGTTTTAAGCCATATAGGGATTTAGTTAGCTTACATACCTTACTTTCTTGTCCAGGCTCTACAAAGCTTTCGAGTTGGTCCATATAAATCTCTTCCTCTAGGTCCCCATTTAGAAAAGCAGTTTTTACATCCATTTGATGAATTTTTAAATAAAAAATTGCAGCAATAGCAATTAACAATCTAATAGATGTAATTCTTGTTACCGGATAAAATGTATCAAAGAAATTAAGATCAGCTTTTTGTTTAAAACCTTTTGCAACAAGTCTAGCTTTAAACTTATTTATTGATCCATCTGGTTTCAACTTTTTTCTAAGGACCCATTTACAACCTATGGTCTTACAACCCGGTGGAAGATCTACTAATTTCCAAGTTCTATTAGAAATTAGAGATTCCATTTCATCATTTACAGCCTCTTTCCAAAATATAGAATCAGGTGATGTTAAAGCCTTTTTTAAATTTTGGGGATTTTCCTCAATGTTAAAAACATAATAATCAGGACCAAAATCCTTTTCAACTCTAGCTCTTTTACTCATTCTAGGTTCCATTTCAAAATTTTCTTGATTTTGTAAATGTGAGTAGAAGAACTAGGTTTTGACAAAATATTTTCTTCACCCCCACTATTTTTCAATTTAAAAGGAAATTTTTCTTCATGAACAATTGCATTACTAGATTCAAAAATTATTTTGTTTTCAAGATCAAAAAATCTATAGGCTGCACTATTAATCGCATAACCAAGAAAAACACAGGTAGTAGCTCTTATACCTAATTTAGGCATTTTAGGGTCAGTAAACCTTACATAAGCAAGACAACCCCATACTCTCAAATATCCCAAATTTGCCTTATGTCCTTTCCACATCTCAAAATGTATGGTGTGTGACTTTTTATGTGGCACCCTATTCAAAACATGACATGCAGTTAAAATAGCTTCACCCCAAAAATGTAAAGGTGTACCAGATTCAATTAACATGACATTTGTTAACTCAATTAAAGTTCTATTTTTTCTTTCAGCCACACCATTAGAAGCAGGTGAATATGGTGCAGTAGTTTCATGGATAATTCCCAAAGACTGAACAAATGAGTTGAATGCACTTGATTCATACTCACGGCCTCTATCACTTCTTATTCTTTTTATTTTTCTACCGGATTGATTTTCAACTTCTTTTAAAAAATCTTGAAATTTTTCAAAAGCATTACTTTTATTTTTCAACAAATAAACAGTTGTATATTTTGAGAAATCATCCATAAAAGTGATAATATATCTATTTCCTCCACGAGTTAAAATTCCCTCAAATTCACATAAATCGGAGTGAATTAACTCAAGCAATTTGGTATTTCTTACAACATTTTTATGAGGCTTTTTTGTAATCTTAGCTTAACTACAAGTTTCACATTTTTCAAAATCTTTTGACAGTCTTGGAATTAATCCTAAACTACTTATGATTCCCACATATCTACTATTTATATGACACAAGCGAGCATGCCAAAAATTAATATAGGAAAGCATATAAACTGAACTGGTAGATGCTTTATTATTCTCAACTTTCAATTTAAACATTCCATCACAAGCATAACCCTTGCCCACAAATAATCCATTTTTAGTGATTACATAATTATCAGATTCCATAGTTTGCTTGAAGCCAACCTTGTTAAGCAAAAAACTTGACATCAAATTCTTCCTCACGAATGGAGTGTAAAGTACATCTTTCAATGTTAGCACACGTCCAGAATTGGTTTTGTTAGAGTCACCAAGCACAAGAGGAGTGTTCAATTTGAACCAATTTTTGTCATAGCAGATGTGCCTATTAGCACCAGAATCTGCCCACCACCCTTCAACATATTGCACCATATTGATGTCTGTAATCATAGCCACTAAAGGCTCTTCGGTTACGTTAGCCTGCGGGATAGATTCACGTTTTCGAAATTTGCAAAATCGAGCAATGTGCCCACTCTTGCCACAGACAAAATAGGATCTATTAAATTGATCTTGTGAAGGGGGTTCTTGGTTCTTATTGTAATTTTTATTTAGGTTTCCCCTTCCTTGAGGTCTATTATTATTTTTAAAGACTCTTTTTTTAGGCTTCAATTGAACATTTCTAGGAAAATGATTTTTGGGCATATTATTATTGGATGAAATAAGGTTTACCTTTGTGGTGGAATTACCATTGCTCTCTTATGTCATGAGTGCATCTTGTCCTCTAGCCTCCTCCTCCACACGGATGCGTGTGATCAAAGTCTCTAAAGATGTCTCCTTTTGTTTGTGCTGCAAAGTCTTTTGGAACTCCCTCCAAGATTGTGGTAGTTTATCAATTATGCCATCTACCACCAAATTGTCTCCAAATTTTATGCCTTTGGATCTCAATTCTGCTACAATCATTTGAAAGTCTTGTGCTTGATCCACCACCGATTTTCCATCCACCATTTGATAACGGAAAAATCTATTAGCAGTACCTCCACCCTTCACCTCCCCCTTGCGCACGTATTTAGCCCAATATCTGAGATAATTCATGTTAGCTCATTAATCACCACAATTAAAAAGAATAAAATAGTCTCTCTCCTTTTCAATGTGGGATTAAACATTTTTCACAACTCCTCATCTTCCATATTCACTTCCACATCTTTACATTTATATTGTAACAATTATTTATTTTAATTATTTAATATTAAAATGCTCCAACATTATGTGTAGGAATGTCAATCATTCATTCCTCTTTTGTCAATTAGAGAGTTCTCGTTAGAACCGATAATTTCAAATGGGCAAACATAATGTTCTCATCTAACTATGGACAAACACCAGTTCACCGAGAACCCCATATCTATTATAGTTGTGTTTTTCATGACATGGGCAAACATAATGTTCTCATCTAACTATGGACAAACACCAGTTCACCGAGAACCCCATATCTATTATAGTTGTGTTTTTCATGACATTGGCCTCTGACTTTCAAAACACTAGGCAGACTGAAACCTCTCTCTCTCATAGACGTCGAGGTTCAAATTTCCCTTCCTTCAACTATTGTATCATTAGAGAGAGAAAAAAAAATATATATATATACTGGAGTAGCTTGAAATCGTTGTGGAGATTGTTTACAGTTTAAGTGAGTGATTCATTCGTTTGCATTGTAGCTTTAGCCTTATGTTTGACCTATGCCACTTGACCTTTGCTTTAGACATGGTCATATGCTGTACATCTTCCTGGTGACATGGCAATCTTGTCCTTGGCTCTGGCTTGATGCTTGTTCTTCAAATGAGTGACAAGAAGTACATAGTGGTGATTTAAAAAAAAAAAAATATATATATATATATATATATATTATTATTATTATGTGTTATGTGATATATTTTGATGTAGTCTCTAAACATCTAAACTTGGTCATTCTGTTTAATTTATTGTGTTTTAATATTTCATATTCTCGATTATGCAGTATTAAGGTGTACTTTTTTTTTTTTTTTTGAGAAAGTTTCAACTTATGGTGTCTGCTCTTGATAATAGCTCTTTATCATTAGACCAAGACACCAATCAGTTTTTGGTGTAATCGTAGATTGAACCCCAGATCTCTTATACAAGCATAAGAAACTTTACCAGTTGAACTAACTGGAACCCATTTATTAAAGTATACTTCAGTTTAACTCTTGATTGAGTTGTGTAACGGTTTGGAATGTTGGGCATGTTGATATTTATTACTCGTTGTGCTTATCCAATGATTCCAATTAACATGTTCTGGCGGTGAATCTAATGTTTGATTGATTATTATGGTCAAATCTTGACTGTTAGTGTATGGTTGGGTTATATGTGGTTCAATGATTACTATTTCTATTCCTTTATCTTTTTATTTTGTAACTTTTACACTATTTAGAGCCAATGTGTTTTGTGAGGTTTGTTCATGATTTTACATAAGACAGTTAAAGCTTCTTTGACTCTCTTGACTCGGCCTCTAGAATAGGTGTAACTTTTTTTTTGTTTTTTGTTTTTTTGGCCATGTGTGTGTTTCAAAGGCTTATATTTAGGATCTATTTGGTTGGGAGTATGGAAAAGTAAGAGGATAGAAAATTGGAAAGAGATGGAAAAGTGGGGGATAGAAGAGATTTTAGTTTACCCTCATGATATTTGGTTGGAAGAGTGGAAAAGTGGAGGGAAAGAAAACTTCTTTGTTTGGTTGAGAAGAAAATGAGATGATTGAAAATGTAGTTTGTATAAATTTACTCTCATATGTCTCTTAGATAAATTAAATAAAAAAAGTAACAAATTATATTTTCATTAAAATTGTGTATGGATGGACACTTCTTAAAAAAAAAAAAAAAAAAACCAAAAGAGACGAGAGAAAAAAACGAATGATTTGATTAACTAATTAAAAAAATGGAGGAGAAGTAATATAAAATGACAAAAATGAAAGAAGAAAGAAAAGAATGAATAAATAGAAAAAGAAAAACCATAATAGATGAGAAGTAAAAACCTAATGAAAAAAAAAAAAAAAAAAAAACCGAATAGTGAAAGAGGAAAGCAGAATGTTGTTGCACAAATATTTTTGATCAAAACGCCAATGACTTTTGTGTTTCCATTTTCTCTCCTGATTTCTCCCCAATTTGGGGAGAATGTATTTTGGTGGGCTTGGAGAGAAAACACTTGGGCTCCACCAGATTTCCCTTCCCTTTTCTCTCCCAATCAAACAACGCAAAAAGTCATTTTCTTTCATATTTTCTTCTCCTCTATTTCCATCCTCTTCTAAATCTCCCCAATCAAATGGACTGTTAGTAGTTGAGTTTGTATTAGGGTGTTTTGTCAAAAAAATTTCAAAGAGGGAGTTTGTTAGGACTTTTAGTGTTGGCTAATTCTATGACAAACTTAATTATAATTTTGAATTTTTTGTTTGTAATAAGTATGGGTAATAAAGGCTGAAGGCTAAAGTTTCTTATCTAAAGACTTCAGTTAAGTAAAATACAGACCTCAGTCATGCAAGACTGAAGGTTCAAATAGAAATTTTGTAGACTCTCAATTGATCAAGATCTTTGAAAGTTTGGATTTGTGCTAAAACACAAGAGTTTATTTAAACCCCAAAATAAAAATTACGGCTAGATTGCTTTTACTCTAACTTATCTAAGTGCGGAATAAGAATAAATGAAGCGCAATCACCGAAATTACTCTAGTGCACAAACATGAGCAATAAGCAATAAATGTAGAGCACAAGAGTAAGGGAAGAGAGATGCAAACACAAGATAACACTAAGACATGTTATCGAAGAGGAAACCGAAGAATTTGGCAAAAAACTTCTCCGTGACCCTCCAAGTTGAAATCAATCCAATAACGAATAAAATTGGAGTATACGAATAACAAAAGACCCTCCAAGCCTAGTCTACTCAATGTACTTGAGCGCTCCAAGCTCCTGTTACTAACGGACTTCTCGGAGTCATGTCTTCTCTAGCTTTATCTCACAATATGCCTGATTGCATTTGCCAAGCCTTACCGGCTTCTTTTGGCAAATTCCTAAAGTTTCCCAAGCTTCAAAATATTATCTACACTTTGAAAAGGTGTGGGTTGTGTTTGGGTACAAATCTCCTCTCAAGGTATGATAATTGGAAAGGGAAGGAGAGGATGCTACGATAATTTCTCACTAAAGATGAGTAGCTCTCTTTCTAAAAAATGAGTGTGTTGTGTTGTAGAAAACCTATCTAGAATTTTTCTCTCTGAATAACCTTTCTTACTTTTGTGAGTAATGAGGGTATATATAGTATGAGTGAAGGGTAAGAAAATCACACTTAAAATCACACTTAAAATCCTCCAGGCAGAGCGTTTCGTGGGTACCTCGCGAGATGGCTTGTCTCGCGAAGCACTCGCAAAATGCAGCTGGCACTTGACTCTTCAGCTTCCAACATGTGCTTCTCACGTGCCTCTTTTCACAGGTTACTCTTCTCGTGAACTTCTCGCGAGCTAGTCGCGAAATTGTACTGATTTTCATTTCATGCTTGATTCTTCACCAACTTAATATTAAACCCAATACAATAAAATCCCACAAAATACAAAGAACAAATTAAAGCGAATACAATATTTTTGTCATGGAATAAAGTCAATATAAAACATAGTTGTAAATCACAACTTTACAATCCTAATATGGAAATTCCAGAGTTTTCCTTCCAAGATTATTTTTGTAGCCACGTCAAGACCAAAGGCTACTTATATTTAAACCTTGTTTCAACTCTATTGAGTCTAATCACAAGAGAAGGAAAACGGAGACACTAAACCTTAAAAGCTTTCTAGTTCTTCACCTCTCTAATTGACTTTTCTTAAAAGGTTGTTTACTTCCAAACACAAAGATCATTTTACTTGTGTATTGGAGCTGTTGTTTGAAACCACAACAACAACATTGAATCTTCAAGAATCCTTGGAGTGATTAAGAGATCAATTTTGCGGTCTGTAAATTGAGTTGCAAAAACAAGTAACTTTGAAGGCGCAAGGAAAGTCTAAAATTGCTAGCATGAATAGGAAGCTCAGGTACTTAATTTGACTACACATGGGAAGTCATGTGAGCATCGTTTATACTACAACCTTCATAGTTGACTTATTGAGTGTGACTACAAATACAAGAAATCATGTGTTTTTACTATTTATGTTTTCACTCCATGAACAAATATTCTCTCTCCCTCCCCCCCCCCCCTCTCTCTCTCTCTCTCTCTCTCTCTCTCTCTCTCTCTCTCTCTCTCTCTGTATTTAATATTCTTTATTGTTTTTCTTTTTATTTTTATTTTATTTAAAATCCATTTTGTACATTATGCTTGAATACTGAATTAGTAACTTTTTTTTATACAGAATACTGAATTAGTAACTACTTAGTTGAATAATGGTATAAATTATTAAAATTGATAGTTAAGCTTATTAAGGGTCTAAACATAATTCCTCACATTGGACAAAAGATCGTACTCTTTTGAAAAATAAGGACAAAAATTAGTCCAATGCAAACGTAGCATAATATTTTGAATTGGACTTGATTGATTCATCATTTGTTTCAGATGAGTGTATGGTAAATTTTTTACTAGTACCTATCATATTTGTCCCCATAGGGAATGGTTTATCATTTACAGACTTGAATAGTTGGAAGGTGGTTTTATCTCCACGAACGAAATTGAAATTGCATGATGCAACAATTCGTTTCCTAACTAAAGTTCAATATTTACCAGACATGAAGAAGAATATAATCTTAGTGGATTTGTTAGAATCCAAAGCTTTGAATATTGTTATGGAAAATGGAACTATACAAAGTAATATTAGGTGCATTATTGGTGATGTGCTCTACAAATTAAAGTAACTTATATTTTCTTAAGGGTCTGTTTGGATTGAAAGGAGTAGAGACTGTAGAATAGAGTTGGCCAAAAAATAAGTTATTTTTTGGGCTAACTTTATTCTACTTCCTTTCACTCACCCTCAATCTAAACGAATCATAAATCGAGTACAAGTTCAGATGGAACTACCAAAGTTTTGGTAAAATTAGGGAGAATCAGGGTTTCAATATTCACCTTCTTTGTTCTATCATATTATAAAATAAAATAAATAATCTGTTATTTCATATTTTATTCAAGTCATTTAAACTAAAAGCTGAAATTCGAAGCTTTTGTTTTTAAATACCACTGCCCAAATGAACCATAAGGAAAAAGAACACTAAAAAAATATATTTTAAGGTTGAATTTCATCAAGATATTGAAATTACTGCATGTATTGATTGTTAGGTCTAAGACAATCTCTTTCCCCTATCACATGAAGAATTGTGTTAGGGGAACCTTAGACTATTGCTAGCGATAATTTAACGAAGTTAAATTAGCTACAAGGCGCTTGGCGGAGAGCCCTGTTCTCAATCATGTAACAATATGATTTGTGTTTTTAGTTTTATATTTATTTTGATAATTTAATAAGTATAGAGACATACCTATAATGACCATCTTCGATTTAGATTTTCGCTTGTTGCAAATATTACCACCATCTGTGTTTTCACAATCCAACTTGATTCCGCAATGATTGAGATCATTGTCTTCACATTCATTAATATCTGATAGGACAACAAAAAAATTAATAAATTTATTTTTGGAGCTCTCACCATTCGTATCCTTTTCATTTATGCGTGATAGTTTGACAAACAAATTAATAAATTCATTAAAGTGTTGTGCAATTTATTGCTCAACCCACACATAGACCGACAAGAGATTATAAAATAAGAAATAATTCTTAAGTATTTCTGAAGCACAAAAAAATAATGCTTCTTCCTCTCACATTCATGCGAGAAAAGAGCTCTATTTTTTTACTCTGAGAGTATGTACCTAAGAATTTTCACAAAATGGGAAGGAAAATGTTAATAATACTACCATATTTTATGTTAAAAATATTTATAAGGCCAAAATATAAAACTTACCTTCTAAGTTTCGCCAATTTTCATTTCAGTTCTATTTAGTTTGAATTTTATTATTTCAGTCTTTTAAGTTTCATTCATTTCTATTAAGTCCTCTATTAATGTGATGTTAGTTTCTGCCGTTAACTTTTTTTTTTTTTTTTTAAGTTTTATTTTTATATTTATTTTTTAATTTTAGAAAAAAAGTTGATTTAAAAAAAAACAAAAAACAAAAAGCCAATTAAATGTGCAAACAGAAAGCCAACTAAATATTTGCTTTACATTATTCTCCTCCAGCTCAAGCTCCTTCTACCTTCCACATTAGTATAAACGATTTCCACTCAGCACAATGCAAGGGCATTTCCACCATTTCCTCCGCCATTCTCCTCACTCTCACTCTCCCTCATTCCAATTCCACTTCCAATTACTCCCAATCTGACCTTAACCTCGCTGTGCTCAACCAGATTTCATTGAACAAACAAATTCAACAAATCATCTTATCGCCACACTGCACCGAAAACTCCTCTCAGGACTCCAAACTTTCCGATCCTCGTTTTGGGTTGGACACGTGTGCGAAGGCGGATCAAAAGAACAAGAACGAGTGAAGAACCATCGAATGGAAGCCCAAACCGAATAAATACTTGTTTGCACGTTTAATTGGTTTGTTTGTTTGTTTGTTTTTTTTTTTTAATTTTTTTTATTATTTATTATTTTTTTAATTAACTTTTTTTCTAAAATTAAAAAAAAAAATTAACAGAAAAAACTAATAGCATATTAACAGAGGATTTAATTGGAAAAGAATGAAACTTAAAAGTCTGAAATGACAAAACTCAAATTTATAGAATTGAAATGAAAAATGATAAAAGTTAGAGGGTGAACTTTACATTTTAGCCCATTTATAATTACAAATTGACATTGTAATCAATTTTATTGATTCCGCGTCAACAACATAATAAATAAATTTATTAATTAAATATCAAAATTATTTTTTTGAAAAGTTGACACTTGACATAATCGATACTATTTATAAGATGATTTTCCTCTTGACTTTTATGTTATGCAAAAATACCCTCATTCATGAAGGGTAACTTCTCTTAAAAATATGGTTATAAATGTCAAATAACAAATTTCATTTTGAATTCAAAAAGAGAACTCCTAAATTTTATGATATTTTTCCTTTCATATTCATTTTCTTTTTATTCCCTAAAATTTAGTATTTTTTTATTCTTTTTTCATCCAAATAAAAGTAAAACACCTCCAATTTAAAAAATACTGTAAAAAACTAAGAGAATTCCTAAAATTTAGCTTTCTTCCCCTCACATTTATCTTATTTTTCCTATCCAAACTTTTGTCTATATCACTACACCATTTTCAAACACATGTTTAAAAAAGAAATTGCAGTTATTGTTTATCTCTAAAGTTTATCCTTTTTATTTAATTGAAAAATTAAAAAAAAAACATTTTCAAATTATAATAAATACAAATTATTATACTTTACCAAAAAAATAGAAGAGTTTTTGAGCACACGCAAGGCGCGTGTTTAGAGGCTAGTAGTTTATAAACTAAATATTGTAAAATTTATAGTATCTCTAATATCATCCAAAATCGTATTTTAATTTTATTATAAACATGCTTGGTTTAGAGATTAATCCTTAACCCAAAATGATTTAGTGATAAAAAAAATGGTTAATCCTTAACCCAATATATTAGCCCATTAATAATAATGGACCTACCATTAGTTTCAGGGGGGAAAAATCGTTCAAATTCTAAAAATAAAAATAAAACAAATTGAAACCTGAAGATTGAAACTTGAAGATTAAAGTGGCCGCAATACTAATTGAGGATTGGTTGTGATCTTAGCATTACTAATTAAAATAATGAATGGTGGATGGGAATTGACTAAACCCTTTAGTCACAGTTTAAGGTCATGTGATCACACAAAATAAGAAATTTAAAAAGAGAAGCTAAGGGACAGTGACATAGAAGGAGAGAGTGAGAAGATGAAGAGGCGAAGAAGCCTAAGAAATTCAAAGACAACTACAATAGACGGAGAAATGCAAAGACAAAGTGATTGAAGAAAGTGAAGAAGAAGAGGAAAGGCAAAAGAAACAGTAAAAAGTTTTGGTTTAATTCTGGTCCATATACATTTACTAACTGAAATCGGGAATACATCCTAGCATAGGTGAAACAACCTGATAAATCCTGGTATTTCTAGTGGTACGTTTCAACTTTGTTTCTATACTGACTTGGGTACCAATTGGGTAAATACCAATTGTATTGGTCATTATGGTATGAAATTGACTTCCTTATCAAAATTGGTTTAGGTTAAATATGTTTAAGTAACAAATAATAAGTGTCCATTTAAAATGTATTATATTATTATTTGATAACTTTCTATGAAGAAGAATAATTGAAAATATTATTATGCAAGCGGCTTTATATTTTTGAGTCTATATTTCTAACATAGAATACAATTTCAAGTATGAGCTATCTATAATAGAATCTATCTGTTTAAACTCAAAGGCCTACTCATTACTGAACATAGTACTAATTAAAAAGCATGCTACTATCGGGTATACAAGTGTGAGTAAAGTCCTACATTAAATAATGATAAGAATAATGAGTGGTTAATATAATATAGTTGAGCTCATATCCATTTGGCTTAAACTTTTTGGGATCCATAGTCCAAGATGGATACAAAATAAATTACATTTGTGTTTAGAGAAATTCCTAGGAGGATGTAAAAATAAAATATATTAGTTTGTGTATGGGTGTTCAGTGGAGGAGCATGGTTAGTTGTATACATGACTCAATGCCTAGAATGCTTTTAAAAAATGATATAAAATTCAATATTTCTTAGTAGGTAACATTTAGCTTTATAGCAAAAATTGCAAGTTTGAAACTATGAAAATAAATAGGAGATGAAAAAGAAAAAAAATTAGTGGAGGTGCTAATTTTAGTGTCATGTAAAGTAAAAGGACATAAGTACATATTTTATTAAAAAAAAAAACATGACTATGTATTTTAAATATTAACCATTGGATTGCATGTTCTTTATGCTCTTAACACACATATCAAATTTTGTGTCAATTGAATGTTATTTACTATATGATCCACAAACTTATTTTTCATGCATAATTTTATACTTCAAAAACTTATACTTTATTTTGTACAATTGATTGATGATATAGCTATTAATATTTAATTTTCTAGAAATTTTGCAAGTATAGAGTATATAAGAAGAAAACGTAATCTAACGGTGGATTTATCAAAATTCACATTCAATAAAAAGATATTGAGTGAAGTTGTAGCCTTAGGCTACAAAAAGTTTGTAGCCAAACTTTATCCTTTTAAAAAAAGGTAAGGTTTACTATTTTTATTTGAAAAATGTTAAAGTTAATATAAATTTTATATAGTAAAATTTACAAAATACAAACTGATAAGACAATGAATGTAATTTGTATAATTAAACCATCTAATAAATGAATGTTATATTTTTATTTTTATTCTTTGTAATTAGTGACACATAAATTTGTGTACAAATATATAATAAAATTTATAATATTACTAACATCACTTTTTTCATTATTGAGTGTGATCCACTATTTTAATATGTAAATGGTGAAACTGACGACATATGACAAGTAAAGAAATTTTGAAAGGGAGACTTAAGTTGTGTATGTGTGTGTGTATATATATATACATTCCTCCTCTTTTTTAGGAGAGGTAAATTTTGTGAGAGGCAAACAACTTTCTAAACTAACATATGGGGATGCAAAAAAAAAAAAAAAAAAAACCCTATTTTACATCATCAATATACCGCTTTATCTATTTTACTAACTTATTTCACAACTTACCAAACATCTCAGTTTCTGTTAAAACGTTTTACATACAACTCATTAAAATAATATAAACTATATCGACAAATAAATAATCACTTTTATGAGGGGAAAAGAGAAGAGAGAGAGAGAGTCTAATTGGTTTATGAGGAGAGAGTGATTAAAATAATCACTTTTATGTTTACAACCATGCTACAGTTGCATATATGCAACCTTCATGTAGCAAGGATTGGAAAAGATTTAAGTTTGCATACCTAGATGTTGCATGATTTTAAGGATTTTGGTGATAAAATAGCAATTGAGGGGTTTTTACACCCCCAATGCTAGTGCTAACAAGTAGTATTATGTCCATTCAACAAAAAAGTAACTACTAATCAGGGTCGCTGCCTCTTACAGTCTCACCTCCCTCCCTTGTTTGTGATTCTAAATGAATTGGAATCTAAATCTGGGACGTGTGTGAGATTGTCACCGAGAGTAGAATTCCGTAGTCAATTTAAATTTCTTTAACTTATATTATATTAAGTTAATATTAATTCAATAAATAATTTATTTAGGAAAGGAGAAAAAAGTGGACAGTGAGATCCAATTACAATAATATATAATAGAATTGTAGATTAGATATAACATAAATAACCGCTAAAAGAATGTTATCAAAATCCTATTCCTATTATATTATATAGAATAAATAAAAATAGAAACCACCAAAACAATATTATTGGCTCCGTCAAAAGTTTTTTTTTTTGGAAAAGCCTGTCAAAAGCTAAAAGCAAGAAATGGACGTACCATGACAATAATTATCTCAAAGTTCTATAAAAAAAAGAAATATCAAAGTCACTTTAGCTTTCTATCTTTTGCTTAAAAAAAGAGTCACTTTAGGACCATGTGTCCTGTCTCTCACCCAAATGTCAATTTAAATCGCATAAAACACTCCTCGAACCTTACTACCAAATGAGCTTTTACTGTTTACCCAAAAAAGAAAAAAGAAAAAAAGAAAACAAAAAATCACAGAAAGAAAAGGTATTACGCCATGCTTTTCTTTTACTATATATCATACTTTTTTATTTTTTTAGTAAACAGTAATATTTATTAAAAAATACACGAAGATAATAATATTAGTGTTTTAAATCAGATTTATAATACATTATATAATTAGAATACAACTACAAAAGAGTCTAATATTTGTAGTTATAGATTAAGGTTATAAACAGCGGACATTAGACATACACAACCAATGTAGGGTAAACATCCTTTTTTTTTTTTGAGTAAACAGTAATACTTATTAAAACACATACGAAAATAGTAATATTAGTATTTTAAATCGGGTTTATAATACACTACATAATTAGAGTACAACTACAAAAGAGTCTAACATTCTTTTGTAGTTGTATGATATATCAAACTCATATATGATGTGAAATCTCATAAGATAATTAAAATTATATATAATAATGTTTTTTTAATTATTATTATAACATGGAGTAATTAGTAATTATATATATGATTAGATTATTTATAATAATCTAATCACATATATAATTACTAATTACTATTTATTATAACATGGAGTAATTAGTAATTATATATGTGATTAGATTATTATAAACTAGAAATAAATATTTTACTTTGAATCAAATTTAGATGAAAGTATATATTTCAGAATAAAGTGCGAAAAATTAGCTTAAGATGAAAATATGAAAGTACAGAATTTACAATAAAAAAGGGGTGTTAAAAATAAGTTTATTTTATTTTTTAAACAAATTCTAATCATATAACTAATCTATTTAGTAAGCATTATTTTGAGGTTATACTATATGAGAATTTAATTTTAAAATATGTATTTTGACATAATTATAATGCACATAAATGGCCATAAGGGATTATTTATTAGATATATTAAAACCTAAATAAATGGAATATTATTTATACAAATAAGAGGGGGTTTATGATATTTCCTATAACTCAAAAAAGATTATTGTAATTTACCAACAAAAAAGATTTTGGAGTCAGTATATATATATATATATATATATATATATATATAATCTTAACCAAAAAATAAATAAATAGATAAAATGGAATTTACTTGAAATGGAGAGAATGGTGTTCGGATGCAAAAATGGAGTATATAAACTAGTATTAGAAGTTTACCTTCACATCCCCCTTCAACATAAGGATTTCCCCTGTATCCCGGAGCACAGTCACAATAAAAGGTGTAGACGTCTGGGTAAGTACAACTGACTTCGCGTCTATTTTTTAGCAAGTTAAAGAACTCACGTGAATGATTGTTCCGTTGAAATATTGCCCATTCCAGCACCACGGGAACATATTCCCAATATTGCACAGAAGAAGGATCTGGTTTGTTTTCCTTCAACCAAACTTGGTCCACTAGGAAGGCATATTTGCAACCCTTTTTTACTCCCTCTCTGTCATTTGATTCGTTTGCACTTCTGAATTCAACATCAAATGCTTGAAGGTTTGATGGGATATTGGTCGACTCGCAGCAGTTGAAACCTGAGCATATAACTTCTTTGTCTACCTTTGAGTCCCTCTTGCAATCTGACTTGCACCCGAAAACCTTCGGAAAATTCCAGCTATTGTTGCAAAGTTGTCGCAACCAACCGAAATGAATGTATTATCAGAGGCAGAAAAGTTAAAAGGACTTAGTGAAATGTTTGTAACACTGATTTCCCGCGAGCTGATAAAACTTCGAATAAATGATTGGGATTTGGACTTGAACCGTTGGAACAAAAGAGTAGTGCCTATTTAATGGCCTGCTACTAATATTGATTTGCCGTACCTCCATGTTCATACTAGTTAAGAAGGCTTTAGCAGAGCCGCCAGTTGTATTGCAACCAATTTCGAACCACTTGTCCAAGTAGCAATATGGTCCAATCCCAAACGGGTATGGAATTTGAAGGTGTCCACAGCTACTTCTACAATTGGGTTTCGCTATAGGTGGTGTTGCTTCTGCTAACTCGCGTGTAAGCAAAAGTATGAAAGCAATTCGTATTACCAAATGTACAGCCATTTTTTTCAGGTGTCACTCACAACCTTCTCATATGTCATGTCACTCGCAATAGGAAGACTTTTATAGAACTCTACCACTCGCATGTTCTCATATATGTTGCAGGAGAAAATACAAGATATTTCGGATGCATGCATCCTCACACTTACATGAGGGGGAATCTTAGAAATAAGAAGACTTTTATAGACTTCTGCCACTTGCATGTTCTCATATTTATTGCAAGAGAAAATACAAGATATTTCGGATGCATGGATCAAGCTTTCATTATTAAGTCACGACTGGATTGTCAATGAGAGCCAAGTCTGGTTTTGTTTCTATTATCACTAGGAAATTGTGATAACCAGCTCAAGCATGTCCTTGCCTACGTGTTGGATGAAGATAAGGTGCTAGAAAAGGTCCACAAATTCCCTGAAGTGCATGCCTCTAGTGTCCAGTGGTAATCTCGTAGTTGTCCAGGTTTCACGTGCCTTGATGCACTCCCAAAACAATTGTCCTCTAGTCTCCTCCCCAAGTTGACAAGCTTCACACGTGGCTTCCTCCAAAACTCCACGGTGACAGAGATTGACCTTGGTATGGAGTATATTGCAAGAAAGATTATTAAAGTCCTTTGTGGGTTTAAGGGCATCCACAGTAGTGAAGTTGAAAATTTAGTTATTTGGCACCACAAAAAATTACTTTTTCTATTTTACCTACTCATTTTACAAAACATCCAGTAGTAGTGGATTTATTTTATCTTTCAACACAATAAAATAATATAAATATCACTGTTAAATATTAGCATTGATACACCATGTTGAATATGCTTGTATAGATGCGGAAGCGAAAGCATAAAATTGAGAACACAATAACACACGAGGGTTACGTGGTTCAGCCTAACAGCCTACATCCACGGAGGAAACCCTAAAGGGCTACATCAATACTATATTAGAGTGTAGTACAAATCCTGTGTTACAATGAATCATAACATGTGTATATATAGTAGATTAAACCCTAGACTAATAGACTTCTAGTACAAGTAGGAGACTTAACTTGCACACAAAGTAGAATTAGGCTTGGGCCTATACTAATGGGCTAATATATCTCTAACAATCACAATAAAATAATATATCTATTACATTATTTTATTAATTTCTTTCTTTTTCTTTCTAAAAAAAAAAAAAATCTTTCTTTCTCTCTATCTCACGCCATGCCTCACTCTCCACTCTAAAAAAAAACTTCTCATTTCTCTCCTCTCCACTCTGCACTCCCACTTCTCTCTATCTCGTCGCCATTCTCTTCTTCCCACCCATCACCATCCTGAAACCTTCCCCGCCGGCACCAAAGGCGAAATCATCGAAGCTCTCGAGGATCCTATGGGTTGTGGGTTGTGCCGGCGCGGGTTTGTGGGTTTTGATTTGTGATGTGGGTTTGTGTTTTGTGGTGGTTGTATGGAATTTGGATCGGTGTTG
The DNA here is from genome assembly GCA_035136125.1 of Quercus rubra. Classification (NCBI taxonomy): domain Eukaryota; kingdom Viridiplantae; phylum Streptophyta; class Magnoliopsida; order Fagales; family Fagaceae; genus Quercus; species Quercus rubra. The sequence goes on from JAXUIC010000579.1 coordinate 23,982, forward strand.
CTTCGATCTTTCTCTCTACTCTATCTCTGTGGGTTTGTGTTTTGTGGTGTTTTGTGATGTGAGTTTGGTGGATCGGCGTTACTGGTGGTCCGATTTGGTGTTTTTCTGGTGGCTGGGTGTTTGATTTAGTGGATTTTATATGGATTTTATGAGCACCACCGCTGGCGAGCTGGCCGGCAAAGCAGAGAGGAGATGAGGGATGCAGAAGAGAGAGAGAAAGAAAGAAAAAGAGAAAATATTATTTTAATTAGAGAAGAGAGAGAGAAATTTAATAAAATATTATTATTTTTTAAGCTTCTTGCTACAGTGCACAGTCATAAATAGTTGTGTACTATAGCAAGAAGCTAAAAAATTCTACCTATGGCTTTACTATTGTAATATGTATTTTTGTGTTTTAGTGAAACTAAAATGGTTATATAGCTATTTAGCTTCACTGCTGCTTATGCTCTAAAAAACTCACTTGACATCTTTGGAAATGAATACCACACAGGGTTCCTAATTTCCTATACAGAAAAAATCATTGCTAACCAAACACTATCCACTTTGTGTCTCACATTCATTGTTTTATTTTAAGAGTTTTATTTATTTATTGCTTCAATGGTACTAGAACGTGGAAGCAAATTTGTTCTGTCTAAATTTATCTTCACTTATTCTTATTCGGCTTCATCCTTGGAAAAACGCCAATTTTTGTTGGCTTCGTTACTCTATTCCATTATAATTACCAAAAGGAGTGCAATTTTATTTTATTTTTCTATTTCCGGAAACATCCAATGTTATCAATTTCGTTGCATTCTAAGTCGAGCCGGGAATTTCTATACAAGTGTGCAAACCGAAATGAAAAACACCCTCACTCCACCATGGAAAAAATTTCAGATAGCTATTGCTATCTTCCATTTCAGCCATTCGAGGCCATTTTGCTAAATACAGGCCAAAATTCAAGATCCAATCGGTACGCAAATACAATAGCAGTCAATGTTTTGTGTTCTGTGTTTTACTATTTTTCTTTTCCTCATTTTCACGTGTTTTCTTTAGTCATTGCACTCTCTCTCCCCTATCCATTCAATCCACTCCTTTCTCTATTGGTCATAACAAAAGGTTTTAATTTATTTAACTCATTTTTTCCACTATCATTTACCCATGTTAAAAAAATTTTGTTTTAATGTACAAATCCAAACAGGCATCGAAATAGTATTCACATCATTGATCCCACCAATAACTTGGCTAGAAGAGCGTTTTTTTTTTTTTAATTATCTGCTGATGCAAAAAAGTGACGTGCTGAAAGAAATGTGACTTGGTAAAGAGAATGGTTGGAGAGCCAATTTTTCTACCCTACACTATTTTGTTTGTTTTATATTTATATATGTGTGAGCTGTAACTTGACTAAATAAATAGTGATGGAGGGTCCATTTCGTACAACTGAAAACTGAAAACTAAAAACACTGTAATAAAATAATTTTTAAATATGTGAATAGTATTGTGAGACCAATTTTTAATGAAAAAGTGGTTGAAAAATGTAATTTGTGGGTCCGTAAATAGTGCACACCGTGCACTGTTCACAGTTGACTTGTCAACAATTGCAGGCTGAACAAAAAAAAAAAATGCGTGAAATGCAAAACGCAACTGTGGACGTGGAATCCAAACATATACGGAGTAGCGGAGTAATATTGTTATTGCGAACATATCAGTGCAGTTTTCATACATACGAATTTAGTTTTGGGTTCGTCCATCAAGGTGAGGTTTCTAAACAAAAACTTTTAATTTTTGTTATTAAAGAGCATTTAAGTGCAGGTTGTTAAAAAACTTAACATTTTAGCCATCAAAAAAACTAATTTCTCTATTTTAACATACTATTTCACAACTCACTTTATATTTTATATGTTATTTTTCACATCACAACCAATACTATTTATTTATGGAAAAAATTAATGAATACTCTAAGAACATTAGGTTAAGAAATATTTTTAAAAACTTTTTATTGAAAAAGAAAAATAAAAAAACTAACTTTTTTGATAACATAATGTTTGGTGACTATTTTTTTCTTCTTCTTAATTTCATGTTTTTAAGAATAGTTTTATTATAAACTTATTTGGTAATCCAAAACAAAAACAAAAATTGTTTCAATTCTCAAAATAAAAAGGAAATTGGGAAAACAAGAGTCCGTTTGGTACATATGTTTAAAAACTGAAAATGGTTGTTTAAAAATATTTATGGAAATATGTGTGAGTGAAAAAGTATGTGAAAATGAGTAAAATATTGTTTAAAAACTGAAAATAGTTGTTTGAAAACACAAATCAAACACCTCCCAAACCTTTGCCTGTTCTAGTTTTGCTCTTAAGCCCTAGTTCAATGTGAAAAGCCTCAATTAATGATGCCGTGCCCAAGTTCAAACCCCATTGCCGCCGAAAACAAAACTCAGAATTTCATCAATCTCTCTCTCTCTCTCGCACAGGACACGAGGGCTATTTCTCTGCATTCCACTGTGCAGAACTCAACCATCTGATGATCTTAGAGAAGAGAATGACAGATCACCTTTGCTCACTAGTGGCATCCATATCCATATCCATTGCCCAACCGAATGAAGCAAATTAGCAATGCAAATTCATAAGCCAACATGATGGACGTTTGATAGGCACCTGATGATGTTTATCTTGTAGGGACTTAAAAACCAAATGACCCCAAATTATATTGATCTTGTTGGGACTTTAACCAGTCCGATATAACTTCGCCGATATTTATTTTTATATTTTTAAACTTTTTTTTTTTTTTTTAACTTTGAAAACTTGACAATTTTTTTTTTTTTCTTAAAAGCAAAATTTTGAAATCAGAAAAGAAAATTAGTTACCAAAAATAATCTTATATTTCCCATGAAAATTATAAAAACTTTCTTAAAATGATTAATTAACAAAATGTTCTAAGAACACCCGTTAACCGAACTCTTTATTTGTTTATTTATTTCTCTATTTTCCTTTCTGTCTCTCTCAAGCAACCTAATAACCACCAAAAACATAGTACCACCCTGCAACCTGACCACCAAAAACCTAGTAACAATCCACAACCCACCACCGCCACCATAACCCACCATTATTGCCACTGCAAGTATATATTGTCTCAAAATAATAATAATAATTATTAAAAAAAAAAAAAAAAAAAAACAACAACAACAACAACCATATTCAGAAACAAAACTAATCACTAAACCCACCACATGAAACCGACAAAATCATGCTATCCACCATAGATTTTCCAAAAATACCCAAACAAATCACCAACTCACCAGAAAGTATTCACCCAAAAAA
>JAXUIC010000580.1:0-27166 GCA_035136125.1 Quercus rubra
ATGGACTAGCTATAAAAAACAATTTCTCAAAATTCTGGGAACAAGGTAGGTAGTCCAACAAATAAGAAAGGAAGATGAACAACTTCAACACGAAAAGAAATAGGTATTAATGGATGGGATATTATTAGCCGTACCGTAAAGGAAAATTATAAGATGGCAGAAGTGTGTGTTGAGTAGTGTAGTAGGTTGTAGGTTCACTAACTATAACAAAGGCTGGACAAATTATTGCACTTATCGCCGTGGCAATCTCTTTTTTTTTTCTTTTTTTTGAGGAGGAAATCTCATATTAATTTGGAAAGCCGAATGAAAATCTATTAAAGTATGAGGATGCCATTATAATTTGCACATCCCTAATGATATGATAACGTGGTAGACTTTCCCTGGCCTAGCTCAATCACTCGAGCTTCTGGCTCAAGTGGGAGTGATGGGGCCAATGATAAATTGCAAGTGATGGTGCACTTGTGGTTAGTGCATTTAGTCTAAATTATTGCCCTTCCCATGAATTCCACACATTGTGAACTTTTCTATGCAATCCTAGTCCATAAACCATGCATTATTCAAGATTATAAGTGGAAGTGGAAGTCTCACATAAAAGAAAAACGTTTAATTTCAATGTTTGGTACTTAATCTTTCTCCTATATTTTACAATTCTCCTTAATTTTTCAAGTATTTCAGTTTAGTCCTCAATCTTTTAAATACTTGTTAAAAAAAAAAAAGTCTCTCACATGTTCATTTTAGAATAGTTGATATATTTAAAAAATAAAATTTGTCGCTTGAGCTTCACATCAATATTAATACTTGATTTTAATATTTTTGTTTGTCATTTTAATATTTCAGCTTGTCAAATCATGCTTTATTGTTCGCGAGATTAGGAGTGGCAATTTATGTTCACGTGTCGGGTTTGTGTCGTGTCAAGTCATGAGTATTCGACTACATAGGTCAACACTAACCCGACATGTTTATTAAACGGGTCAAGATTCCTCAACCCTAACCCGATCCATTTATTAAACGGGTCAGTCGTGTCGACCTGTTTATTAGATTTTTATCAAAATGAAAAAAAAAATTATGAAAAAACAAAAAAATAAATATTTTTAATATAAAATTTAGAATTAACGAATAACTGCATCACAAATAATCATTCAAAAATAAAGCATATTCCAATATCACAAATAATCAATCACAATATGTCAAAAAAATAAATCACAACAACTAATAAGTTTATATACCTAGAGTTTGAATGGTATATTGGTAAAATGTCATTTAATTAAACAGGTCAAACGGTCAACGGGTTTTATGTGTTCAGTACTAACACAACCCGTTTATTAAACAGGTCAGTCGTGTCAATCCGAATATGACACAAACTCGTTATGCCTCAACCCATAACCTACTAATTTCGTGTCGTGTCGTGTCGGGTTCGCAGGTCGTATCAAATTTTGCCACCCCTACGCGAGATGACAATATGAACCTATTTGACATACATTTAAAATATTAAGACTAAAATAAAATATTTGAAGCGTTAATGACCATTTTGAAATATGGGTAAATGTTTAAAACCAAATATGTAATTAAACCAAAGAAAAACAAAAAAAATTAATGTAACATAGTTTGACCAAAACCTATAGGCTATAGGACTTAAGTTTTTGGAGTAAGTGTTTTCTCAATGCTTTATATTAAAATTCTTTAATTGAAGTCTTTGTGTTATCTCTCTCAATAAGTTGTATTAGAGTTAACGATGTTGTTTGGCAAAGCTCATAATTTTTTATTTTTTATTTAGAAATTGATAAGAGAGAGACTTTATAAATGAACATAATAAACAAGACTCGTAGCACGCACTTTGCAGTGCAATGATGCTTTTTTTTTTTTTTTTTTTTTTTAGTTTAGTGTCATAATATTTAAAAGTGAGATAAAGATAGTGTCTTAATTCTTAAAATCTTTCTCTAAGTTTTTTTTTTTCCCCTAATTAGAATGAGATAGAGTTGATAAAAGTTTGAAATTTTGAATTTAAAATAAAAGTTGGTATTTTTTTATAGGAAAAAAGTGGTAATTCAAATTGGAGAAGATAAAGAAAAAAGCCTACAACTTAGGAACTTTTTGAAAAATAGTAAATTACTTTTTAACCAGTTTAATTTTTTAAATTTAAAATTATTTAACTAAAAAATATGGGTATTTTAAAGAGTTTAAGAATTTGTGTGAGGATATTTTAGTATGCAAAATGATGAAACCCAAATAGAGAATCATGTTATCTATATATACTATAAAACCGAAGTCTTTGATTTTCTATTGACTTCATAATATGTTGCTACATCAACTTTACTAACTCCACAATTTTCCACATCATTAATTTTTTTTTTTTTTTAACTTGTACGTGCAAGTTAGATTTGTATGACTATCTGAGAGAATGGATAATGCATCAAACAATACGTTTAAGTATAAAGTTTAAGAACAATAAAAATGAAAATTTTAATACTTTAACATCGAAAGAAATGGAAAGCATAACATGGAAAGTAAAGAAGGCATGGGAAAATATGTGGAAAACCCTTTGGAATGGATGAAAAACTACAAGTGAGCAAGGGAAGAATGTCCCTTACTCTTTAGAGCTCTCTATTATGTGAAAATGAAAGTCTTTGTACAGAGGTGATATTCTTCCCAAAGAAAGCCTTTTCTCTACCTCACTTTCCTACACAAAATTTTTGCTCTTTCTCTTGTTTTTCCCTAGGTTCTTGCCTTAATTGTTCAATATGTTCCTCTTAGAGTACGAGGAATGTTGTGAGGTACATCAAGACAGGTGTCAAAACCTCATTCACCATTTCAAACCCTAATACAGCTATGGTACTATACTAAGGCTGGAGGAGAGAGAAAACACGCCAGTGTCAGGGTAATGGAACAAAGGGTGGCCCTACTACTACGTGGGGAGCAAACCTTGGACAAAGAAAGGGACATCAAGGATATTGGGAGTGATACACGTGTCTTCAACAATGGTCCAGCACAAGCTCAGTCAAGGAATGAATGAAAGGAATATTGTTAGAATATTCTTTCCTCCCCTTGTTTGGGAGTTTTAACGGAGAGAATGGAATATCCATTCCCTTGTTTGGGAGTTTAAGTGGGAGGGAACGGAATGATTAGAAGGGAACACTCATTCCTCTAGTTTTCCTCAAAACCTCAAATTTTTGTTCCCCTTAAAATTGGGAGGAATAAGAAGGAATGGATTTAGGTTTAATAAAATTTTTGTTAAAACCCCTAAAATACCCCTTTAATATCAACCTTTTTTTTCTCAATCAGCCATAAAATATATATATATATATATATATATATAGCTATCATTCTTGCACGTTATTGCCCGTTCTCTACAAAGTGAAGCTGCTACTATTCATCAAATTTTTTTGAGACACCATTGTTCGCTGGTCTTTCTTTTTCTTTGTCTACTGCAATTTTCGATTACTGCTCACAAGTACGTCTTTCTTTTTCTTTTTCTTTATCTGCTAGTCATTTATATCGTCTCCAAAGAGTGATAGCTATGGGGTCTTTTAAGTCTCTAAGTGGGTCTTTCAAGTCTTATAAATGATAGCTATGGGGTCCACGGATGAAAGAGTGACATATAAATGATAGTTGTTGCTATACGGTCAGATTCTTTGGTTTGCTCACATCTTTCCTTAATAATGTTTTGTCATAAAATGATAGTTGTTTTGCTAATTAATCACTTCATGAACTTCTAGATGAATTGTGTTGCAAAATATAGTATATCACTTTTTGTAGTATAAATGTGGTGATGTAGGTTATAAAAATTACACTAAATTGAAGTAAAACTTTGTTCTTGTGGATAATTTCATAATTATATTGGTTATTCATCATACAATGTCATCACCAATGTTTTAATTTATTTTCAGTGAAAAGTAGGATCTTACTGTCTTTGATCTGATATGAGGAATAGGACGTGGTAGTCTATATGCTATTAGATTCTGAAAATAAGATTTGAACCATGAAATTGACATACTTCTCTTTTCATTTTGATATTGCTCTCTATCTTTTGATAATTAATATTAATATTTACATAATTTTATATATATATATTTTGTCCTATTAATTATAGCATGGGTAAGATATCAAAGAAGAATGGTAGAGATCCAAGCAAAGAAATACAATGGAGTAGTGTTATGGACGATGCTTTAGTGGATGCTTTTTTACATCAAGTGATCATAGGTGGTAGAGTTAATGGAACTTTTACCTCTAAGACATATGATGACATAGTGAAAGAGTTAGTTGAAAATTTTCACATGGAGATTAACAAGGAAAATGTGAAAAATTGACAAAAGACACTGAAGAATAATTTTCATGAATGCGGTATATTTAAAGATGGATTGAGTGGTTTTGAATGGAATGATTCTTTAAATATAAAAACAGTTGAACCAGAAGTTTGGGAGCCACTTATAGCAGTAAATTACCATTTATTGTGAGTTTAATTTTGTATTACATAATTATATCTTTTCTGTAACCATTTTTCTTAATTTGTAATAGTTTAAACCTGCGGCCAAGAAGTGGATGACAACACCTATGTCCAACCACTCTAAGATGGCATAACTTTGGGCTAAAGATAGAGCAAAAGGTGATCATGTTGAAACTGCAAAGGAGAAACGTGCTAGGTATGCTACATCAACCACTATTGATGAGATTGATAATTTGGTATCTCGAAATGAAATTTCTTTGGAGAACTTTGAAGTGGAAGATGATCAGAAGCCACCAGAAATTAATGTTGTACGTTCTCGAGTGTCATCACAAGGTGCAATGTCTTCTAAAAGCAAGAAAAGATGATTGGCAGAAGATGATGAACTTGGGAATGTAATTTCCCAGTCATTTGATAATGCATCAATGGCAATTGATAAGGCAACTGAGGTTATGATAAAGTGTTATTAAAGTCATATGGAGCAGAAGTTCACGCAGCTTTGGGTGTATTAGACTTGGATCCAATATCAAAGATTGAGGCCTGCATATTTTTATGAAAAATCCAACATATAAGGAGATGTTCTTTGGTTGCCCAGATCATGAGTGCAAATATGTCCTATTGACACTGACGTCTAGGCCTAAAAATTAAAAAGTGTGGGATTTCTTGGCCAACTTTAGTTTGGAATGTATTTTGTTTTGCTTTGGCAAAACTCATTACAAGAGTTTTTTAAAAAGATATTTGTTTGCATTTTTAGACAATATTTATTTTGTTGAAAATAAATATGTGATGTGTGAATTGCTTTACAACATAGAATATACATAACTTGATTTTTAGCTACAATAATTTTTTCTTTTCCCATAAACTAGAATCATTTTTAATGTTCTTTAAAATGAGGGGTATAATAGTAATGTTATTGTAAAATAATTTCATTCCATTCCTTCCAATGTCACTTCCAAACCATGTTACTTACATTCCATTCCATTCCATTCCTTATTTTTAATGTCCAAACAAGATTTTTAAATTCTATTTCATTCCATTCCCTTAATGATCATTCCATTCCATTTCCTTATAAACTCTCAAACAGACCCTAAAGGGTTGCTATCTCCCTTTGTGCAAGTGTTGGGTGTCCATGTTAGGTGCAAATTTCATTCTTTCCCAAGATGGTCATGTCATTGGCACGGGCCAAAGATCCTTTCCTTCAGCCAACATTTCCTTTCCTTTGCTCACAGCTATTCCACGCGTATGGCTCGGATCCAGCCACGTTAGCATTCTCACATGCCTTAGCTAGTGTAATATACAAAACTCTATTAGAATCTGAAACTGTTCAACCACAAAAGACTACTACCCTCACGCTATTATTGAGAATTACAATCGAAAACAAAAACCCAACCATTCACTTCCCTTATAAGAACAGTTTTAGCCTCTCTTCTCCAAGGACTTATTCAGCCATAGAGCCAATTATATTAAATAGTTCCCCTCTATTATTCTCTCTCCAGTTTGATTGATCTACTTCTCATGAAATTCTCTCTCTACGATTTTCTCTAAGTCTTGTTTTAAAGTTTGGGTTGCAGGGAATAATGATGATGTCAATTATTCAGTCCCACTGCCGATTGAATCCTAGTAGAGGGTGTGGTTGTTGTCAATATAATCAATAAATTTATTGTTTTTGTGAGTTGTTGTTTTCCGTTAAGCATGGTTTTGCTTCTCTACTTCTACATCCATCTTTTCTTAGATCAAATTCAAAATTTTAAATAGAAAAATTTCTCCTAAATTTAGTGGCGGCTTTAGGAGTTATTTTTAGGATGGTCACTAAAAAACTTAAATTATACACAATTTAATAAAGAAATAACTTGAATATATCAATATCACAAAAAAAAAAAAAAAGTGAAAATACATGAAGTGTTACCATTTTTTTCTACTAACAAAGATAAACAAAATGATTAATAAGAAAAAAAGTGAGAATTGAGAATGTTGAGATCGGAGTAATGAAGTAAGAGAATTGAAATAATAATAGAGAATAGAAAGAAAACATATGATATCTGCCACAACTATGAACTGAGTTGCTAAGAAAAGAAAAATTATTGTCATTGCAAAGACAAAAAGAGCAAAACTATTAGCATTATTAAGGAAAACTCATTACTACAATATATTTCTTGAGGGGCCCAAATTATTTTTGGAGTAACATTTACAACATTTAAAAAAAAAAAATCTTATATAATAATTTGTTATTAGTAGTTTAAAAAGTGATGTCAATATTGAGCCCAAATTAAAAATAGTAATCGATTTTCACTTATCACATCAGATTTGTTATAAAATTATTGTAAAAATGTTGTGAATGTAGCATTATTCTTATTTTTATTGAATAAAATTCTCATAATTCTCAAATCAGGGTGGTCAATATTTTTGTTACGGTGGTCAAAATAGATTAGTTTAGTATATACAAATTTTTTGCAAACACACATTTTTGGCAAGTTAGAGTGGTCTTGTGACCACCCTGAGATACATGTAGAGCCGCACTTGCCTAAATTATAACCCCACACACAGTCAACAACTTTTTATTGTTTTTTATAAATGAATCTCCAGTCTATTGTAGGTGAGTCTTACAGTAAGTTTTTTTCCCCCCTTTTTTGGTTTATTTAGAGAAGTCTACTTCCCAGTGAAAGTTTGCTTAAGTAATTTTGGTAGCTCTATTTTTTTCTGTTCCCCCCTAAGTGCATGCTACTATATAACTGTATTGCATATTTGCATCTCTATAAGAAAAAAATAGACTATATTGCAACTTTTGCATTGTATAAATTTCTACCTCTAATTTCATAATTTAGGTTTGTGTCCTGAAAAATAAATAACTAAATTTTTGAGAATAAAAAATAAATAAGGGAAAGGTTTGCTACATATTTGTATGCAGCAATTGCCATATAATGGGTTATGTGGCAGCAAAAGAAAGTGACAAGTATCTAAGGGTCCACCTAGTCATGTGCATTGCACATGCTCCTAGGACATGTGTTGCTTTCTTTTTGTTGACACATAACCCATTATGCAGTAATTTCCGCATTCTCAATAAATAATTATTGATGTTATATTATGGTACCCTAATTTTAGATTAATTAATATAAGTATCGATTTCTTTTGAATTGTATGTACTTAGCCGATTTTTGGACCAAGCTTTACCCTTGAAATTGGGTTGTTTATGTGATTCATATTTGACAACATTTTTAGTTGAAATTTCAATCACAATAGGTTTGAAATAGATTGGATTCACCTGATCATGTGCATTGCACATGACCTTTGGACATATGTTGCTTTCTTTTTGTTGATACATAACCCATTATGCAGCAATTGCTTCATTCCCAATAAATAATTATTGATGTTATTTAATGGTACCCTAATTTTAGGTTAATTAATATAAGTATTTATTTCTTTTGACTTGTATGTTCTCAGTCGATTTTTGGACCAAGCTTTACCCTTGAAATTGGGTTGTTTATGTGATTCATATTAGACAAAAGTTTTGGTTGAAATTTCATTCACAATAGGTTTGGAATAGATTGGATTATGCATTCTTAAATAAATTTTTAGCCCATAGATATCCGATTTTGTTTAACAAGTCCTCTCTCTCTTTGTCCAATTGGTTTTTGTATTATTTTAACTCTTTAATTTTGATTGTATTTCTTTTTGTTATTATTTATAATTTATTTTTGAATAACTAACTTTGTATTTATTTCTAATTATCTCTTTACCTATCAAGTATTGATTTGATTATCATTTGGTTTTAACTAATTGTAGTATTGAAAAAAAGTAAATATTTATTTATTTATTTATTTAACATTTGGTAACTATTCCGTGCATCGCACGGACTAGTTAATAGTATAAATAAGCATGTGAGATAGGCGTTATTCTCGTAAATGGTATACAAGACCATGTATGACTGGTATATGGATTTTTTCAGGGCCCACAAAAAAAAAATGAGAATCAAGACTAATCTATTTATTATCAAAGACTAAGTAAATCAGCCATGAGTACAGGATCAACATCTAGTGGAATATCTTCCATCCAGACTGACAAAGGAGGAGAAAAAGTGTCCGTCTTCCAAGTGAGTGGGCTGCCTTGTTACATTCACAACGCACATGAGAGAATTGCACATCAGTAAAATGTGAGGCTGGGAATAGGATGTCACTTGCTAAATGGCTGAACTGAGTAAGAGAGCTGTTACCGTTCCTCAAATTTTGCATCAAGACTGCCAAGTCCCATTCTAGAACAACTCTATTGATCCTAATTTCCACCGCTAGTTCTAGTGCCCTCCTTGTTGCCAAAGTCTCGACCTCAACCACTGAATAAGGTAAATGTACCAATTGTGAGAGCGATGCCATGACCAAAACTTCAAAGTTTCAAATGACAACCCCAAGTCCTGCATTATCCTCCTTTTCAAATATCGCCCCATCAGAGTTAATTTTGTACCACTGCCTTCTCCAGCACCTTGACAAGATTATATGTAGGTTCCCCTAATCTTAGGTTGCTCCTACAATTCCACAAATTCCATACAACCCAACAAAACAATTCTAGTTTAGCCTTCTCTGCAAGTATGATTTTGAAGAAATCGGTGAAGGTTGTGGCCTGTTTCAAAGTGTTACGATTCCATTGTGTTTTTGTATTCCATAAATGTACAAGCTTTAAGTAGCCATATAAAGCATGCAACACGTCTTCCTAATGGGATTTGCATTGCTCACACAGGTTTTCCTTAAGTGCCTTTCTTTGCATTAGATTGGTCTTAGTTGGAAGAGAGTTTTTGCATGATCGCCACACAAAATTACGGACCTTGCCAGGGATATCAAGGCTCCAAATTGCTATCCACAAGGGCTTCATCGAATCAGTGTTAGAGGGACCAAGTTTCTGCTGCAAAGTCTCATTCTGCAAGAACTTATATCCTAACTTAACCATGTAGTCACCATCAAGGGTAAAAGACCAGGTTAAGACATCTCTCTGTTGGGACTTACATAAAGGAATTTTCTTGATCATTGTTGCTTCGAACTCATAGAAGGTATTATCTAGAATATCTTCATTCCAAAGTCATTGTTGTTGGTCAATCAGACAGCTCACCTTGGCCCCTGCTTGCTCGTGCATAATAGGCGAGATAATCTTGGGGTTTGTTTTTGTAGGAATCCAACTATCACCCCAGATTTTGACTGAGTGCCCATCACCAATCCTTCACCTGGTCCCCTTCCTTATCACTTCCATGCCTCTGACAATGCTCTTCCACGTGTAAGAAGCAGTACTTGGAACCTTTGCCTACATCACAGAGCAATCCGGAAAGAATTTTGGCTTGAAAGCTCCATAAAATAAAGAGTGCTCATCATGCAGTAATCTCTAAGTTTGTTTAGCCAAAAGTGCATCGTTGAACAAAGATAAATCCTTAAACCCCATACTCCCTTATGCTTTTGGTTTGCACAGCTCCTACCACTTAATGCAGAGGATTTTGTGGCTGTCTCCTCTCTGCCCCCAGAAGAATTTGCAAATAAGCGCCTCAATTTCATGACATAGGGTCACAAGTAACTTGAAGCATGACATTGTATAAGTCGGGAGTGCTTGAACCACGGATTTAATCAAGATTTCACAGGTAACTTGAAGCATGACATTGTATAAGTGTGATAAAATTTTACCTTCCCACCCCTGCAATTTTTTCCAGATCTGCTATTTTATCTTTGCAAAGCTGTCTTTTTTGCTTCTGCCAATAAAAGAGGGTAAGTCCAAGTAACTCTCATACTAATAGATGACCGACACACCAAAGGTTTGTTTGATCACATCTTGTATGTCTTGGGGTGTTGATTTACTGAAAAAGAGGCTTGTCTTGGACCTATTTATTTTTTGGCTTGATGCTCTTTCATAGCTTGCCAGCAAGTCTAACAGCTTTTGGCATTCTTCTTCCTTAGCCCTGCAAAAAATTAGGTTATCATCTGCAAAAAAGAGATGTGTTAGTCGAGGTCCAGCTTTGCAAATAGTACACCCTTAATTTCATTATCCCTTGCAGCTATGCTAATCAGCCTATGTAGGCCTTCGGTACACATTAGGCAGAGGTAAAGGGACAGAAGGTCGCCTTGTTGAAGACCTCCAGTGGGGATAATGTGTCCATGAGGTTCGCCATTTATCAGGGTTGAATATGTGGCTGATGTAATGCACTCCATCATAAGCTTAACCCATCGTTCATGAAACCCCATCTTCACCAAGACTTGTTGCATATAGCCCCATTCAACCCTATTGTACGCTTTGCTTATATCCAATTTCAAAGCCATATATCATGTCTTGCAAGTCTAGTGGTTTCTTATATAGTGAAGAGTCTCAAAAGCAACCAAAACGTTATCTAAAATCAACATTTCTGACATGAAAGCACTTTGCTGTTTGGATATTCCACAAAAAATAATTAATTAAAATTCTCAAATCCCACAAAAGGTCAATAGCTCTACTACTAACGGGTATTCCATCTAAACAACAGGCCTACCCTTTGAGAATTAACTATAAAGGTTCGATAAATGCCTTTTTTTTTTTTTAAGGAAATCGTAAATTTGCAGAATGAGTTATGGACTTAACTTAAGGTACATTTTCTATATTTCTTGAGAAAGTAGTTTTGTGCCATGTCTTAACTTTACTCTCATTGTTCCATCCAAAAAAAAAAAAAAAAGCAACTTTACTCTCTTGGTTATGGGACTTCGAGTACGAAAACGTATACCAACCTCGCGCGGAAAAGCCATGGATCTACAAGCTCATGAGTCAGTCATGACTGTCACTGGGTAGTCTTGCTTCAAATATTAGCGACCAAAAGCCCAAAAAGCCCATCTTATTGCCTGCAAGTCGTGTTAGTACATAAACTTTGTTTTGCACGGACTACAAGGACCCTTAGCTTGAGGCTTTGAGATAGCCATTTGTTTTTTTTGGTGGAGAATCAGAGGCTTTGAGATAGTCCAATCTTGGAAGTGGGTTCATCTTCTTCGGTTTATATTAATGGGCTTGATCAGATTCTGAATTTATTAAGGGAGGTACAAAGTGCCTGACCCACAAAACCACTACGTTGGCAATTGGATCGTTGTCCAGTCCAATTTAACAAATTATTAGTATTAGGTTATAAGATAATAAAATAACAACATAACAAAGCATAACAACCGACCTTAGCTCAGTTGGTAGAGCGGAGGACTGTAGTGGAAAAATGCCTCAGATATCCTTAGGTCGCTGGTTCGAATCCGGCAGGTCGGAATTTTTTTTTTTTATGAATTTAAATTTTACCTCCAATCTATATATCAAATCCCTTTGTGCTTCTATTTTTTTTTTTTTTTTTTCTCAGTCTAGAAAATTTAAAAGATTGAGCAGCTCTTCAACCATTATTTAAAGGAAGTATTTATCAAAATCATAATTATAGAAAAAGTTGGTGATATTAACTACAAAAATTGATTATTAAATTTCAGGCATTACCCTCTCATTTCCTGTGAAAGAGGAAGCACCTCTACATGTTATGAATCTTATGGTGGATGACCTGATGAAAAAATCAACATAAATTTTTCATTGATAACCCTACACATTATTCTGATCTGAAATGTGATAAATTTGTTATAAATTTTGCCACTCAAAAACTTACTGCTTTGATTTGGATGCCAGATGGGTGTAGCAAATTGAGGAGAAACGCTCTTCCACATGTTTTCAGGGAATATGCCTTTCTTATCTCAATCTCCAAGCTTGGATTTGAATCCAGTCAGTAAAAGCTCATGAAAGCTTTTCTTGAATACCCTTAAATACAAGTCACCAGGATAATGCAGCTGCTATCTCCCACATGGCTTCTCCTACTCCTAGCAAAAGAAAATGAAACTCTTTAAAAGATCCCCTTGTAGGCTTGTCCCACATTACTAAGGAGGGAATTGGATGTTGGTGTTAATAAGAGCCTAAACTACTTTGGAAGTTAGTTTAAGAGTCATCATCAATTCTAGCAATAGGTGATGATTTGTTGAAGCATTTAGCATGTCTTTTATGGTTTGTACAAAATAAGATAAGGACAATATCATCATACTTTAGTTGCTTTTGCTAACTTTTCTCTTGCATTATTCAAACTTTTGCAACTAGTTTAGGTGCGTGAGTTTAGGAAGTCATCGTCTCTTTTGTATTCTGTATAAGCTTCCCATCCATTGCAAGAGTATACAAGTGCAAGGGACATAAGAAGTAAGAATGATATTGTGGTGTGTGTTAAAATGTTTGTATAATGTTTTGATATCAATAAAATTATTATCTTTTATTGGGAAATTCTATTTGTATTCTTAATGAGTGTGGTAAGACTAATTAAAAAAAATTTCAATAAAATTCTTTCTTTGTGAGAGTAGATTTATTATTCATATAAAACGTCTGCAAAGAGAAATCTTAATAGTTTAAGAGTACTCCTTTTTTGTCTCAAAAAAAAAAAAAAAAAAAAAAAGAGTACTCCTTTAGGTTATATTTGGGATTTACACTAATAAGTTTCTTCATCAATTCCCCTCTTTCTCATTGATTACTTAAAAAAAAAAAATTTGATTGCTGAGTCCTGTTTTCATTTTTCCCATATGTTCCTTCTTTGGGCCATTGCTATCAAGTGAGAGAGGGTAAGGAACAAAGCATAGAAAAAAATCATAAAAAATTGATTGAATCTTCTGCATTTGTTATTCAAGACAAAACAATCATCATCTCATAAATTCCAAATTTTATTTTTAATAATCCATGTGTGTGGGGCTGTGATTTGCACGTATTCTTCTACTTTTACAAGTGGTGTGCATGCACGATGGGCTTACCTGAGATTAAGGGCATGCCCGATGTGATTTGAGTATACTTTTCCATGCATTTTAAGATGAATTTTAGATGCTACTTATTTTATTTTAAATAATAAAATGAGAAATAATTTTTAAAATTATTTAATCCTATATCTTAAAATGCTTTTTTTTTTTCAAACATTTTAAAATAATTTGTATGTGTAAGAAAGAAAAATAAGGTTAGAAATGAATAAATCCATTTAAAGATGGGACTTGAGAGTAGCCTCAATTGATGAAAAGATGGGACTTGGAAGTAGCCTCAATTGATGAAAAGATGAGGGGGAGTCACTTGTTGAGATGGTTTGGTTATGCTCAAATGAGAGTGAGTAATTAACTGATAAAAAAGAGTGAATTGATTCAAATTGAGGGAAACAAAAAAAAAGTAGAAAAATACCAAAAATAATATTAGTAACAGTAATAAACAAAACAAAAAAAAAAGGACATATCAAATAGGAGAGTAACAAAGGGTATAACTTCAGATATAAAAAAATGATAGAAAATAATTCAATCTAATTTTTCAAAGAACCATTGCCAACCTTAAATTTTAAGACTAAGACCTTGTTGTTATTGTTGTTGTTCTTGCATGAAAGAAGGACACTACCATATTTTCCACTTACATCTCTTGTGGTGTTTCTTCTTTTTTTCTCTTAGTTTTCCTTGTCACCATAAATTCTCAATCTTTTAATTTCAAGCTTGCCTATCTCTTTATTGTAAGTGTTTCAAAGTGTTAGACTTATGGTTAAGTGATTAAATTCACCATTTCTTAATAGCTTAAGTTTTTGGAATAATCGGTAATTTAACATGGTATCAGAGCAGGAGATCCTAAGTTCGATCCCTGGTTTTTCTCTACCTCCCATTTAAAATGTTAAATCCCTACTTATTGGGTTCTCACTTATTAAGGGAAAGTTTAGGCCCACAAGTGAAGGGAAGTGTTAGACTTATGGGTAAGTGATTAAATTCACAATTTCCTAACAATTTAAACTTTTGGAACAATCAGTAATTTAACACAAAGTTCAATTAATATTATTTCAAATTTTAAATTTATATCTGTGATCTATCTTTTAAAGTTTATGTTGTGTGTGTTTTATGTTTCTATTGTTATTATCCCCTGTTTAAATTATATTATTCTTTAATTTTATATTATGCTCTTTATATTTTAAGGTTATTATATTTTACTATATATATATATCACATTTTCTTTTACACTACTTGATGTTCACTGGTTTACACAATGTCTACAATTTGTAAAGCTAGGTATATCCACACTTTATGAAGGATGTCTACGCTTTACATTGAGTGTGTATTCAAGGGCTGCTTGATGTATTTAGGGGCCTAAGAGCATCCACATTTGTGGATGCAAAGTCTTACAAAATACAAAAAACCCTTCATTTTCCACATTTTAACCCAAAAAACACCTATATCAAAAGGTGTAAAATTATGCATAAATGCACAAGTGCTACAGTAACCGTGCATATAATAACCGTGCATGTATGCACGGTTACTGTAGCACTTGCATTTAATATTTTAGTAATTTTCTCTTCTCTCCTTGTCTCTAGTTGCTCTCACTCTCCCTTTTTCTCATTTGATCAAATCATCAAACCACTGCTGCTAATCAAATCATCACCTGATCAAATCATCTCTCGCCACTACCATCGATCACCATCGCCCTGATCTCTTGCCGATCGCTTGATCAAATCATTTCTTGTTGTTTGATCAATGGGTTTTCTGGTAGAGGGGTTGATCTCACTGCTGCTCACACCGATCGCCGTTGCTATCTTTTTTCTTTGTTTGATGGTTTTGGGATTTTGATTAGTGGATTTTGATGGTTTTGATTAGTGGGTTTGATGATTGTGATTAGTGGGTTTTAATGATTTTGATCAATGGGTTTTGGTTAGTGGTTTTGGGATTTTATGGGTGGGTTGATAATGGAGGCTGGTTTGATGGTGGTGGTTGTGTGGGTTGATAATGGAAGTTGGGTTAATGATCGCTGCTGCCCTGATCATTGATGGTGGCTAGGTATTGAGACAAGAATGAATATTTTATTGAATAAATGTGTAGAATAGACAAACTGATGTAGGTGTTTTGTAAAAACGGGTGTGTAAAATAGAAAAAAAAACATGTTTTTTCTTGCAAAATAGACAAAAATTATGCATCTACTGATACAGATGCTCTAAGGCGAAAATTGAAATTGAGATCTTTTATATATTTAAATATGACTTTTAAAAAATTAAATATTATTTAAATTCTATTTTCTTGTTTTAGATACAAAATTATTACTAATCAATATTCATGAACCACATAGAATTTATTTTTTAGAAAGTCTATAGATACAAAAAATTGGACAAAACTTTTCACACATGTTGATGCGGTAGAATGATAGTGATAAGTAAAAGCGTGATATTAGTGATAAACCTAGGTGAAAACTAGTTAAAATTTGTCTACTCAACTATTATGAAATTAAAATGTTGTGAATTTTTTTTGTGTATTTTTTTTTTGAGAAATGCTACATTCTCATTATTTTTCACAATAAGTCCTTTTAATTTATTACTAGTTCTAATTTGAATTCATCACTAAAATTATTTTTTTGCCATCAATAACAACCTACTATTTAGAATTTGTTGTGAAAGTGTTGTGAAAAATGTTGTAAACATAGCATTTCTATTTCTCTTGTTTTCTTATTTTTCATTTGAATATATATGTATATATATATATATATATATATGTATATTATTTTATTTATGGGCTAATAAATGGGTTTAATTAAATTAAAATTTGGGGTCTTTTTTATACTTGGAGCCTTAGGCAATTGCATCAATGGCTTATACCATTAAGTGTCTGTTTAGCTAGCTTATTTTACTATTTAGCTTATTTTTGCAACTATTCATGAATCCTACTGCACTTTTTGATACTATTCATAGGTTTCACTGTATTATTTCAACTAACATTTAACTTTATTTACAATACTTTCAGTTTCAGCAAAATAAGCAAATCTCAAACGGACCCTAAGTCGGCACCATGTGTACTATGTATTAGATGTATTAGTAATATGTAGTAGCCTAATACGTCGGCACAAGGCAGTTTGTATGTATATAAATTTTGTTTTTCAGATAGTCAATGCTATTGAGCATTTCAAAATCTAATATTTCTATAATCCATTCACTACCAAGACAAAATTTAATCCATTATCCCGAAAAACATCATTATGAAACCATCTTTTCTCTTTTGAAAACCACATTTAAGATAATGGTATCTTCTTTATCATCATTGCACTAAATAATTCAAAATTCTGATTTTTCTTTTTTTGTTTTATTTTGCTGGTGTGTGTTTCACTTATCTTCATTATTCCTTCAGTTATCTTTCCTCTTTCGGCTAAGTCATCCATCTGTTGAATCAAACCCTAATTGCCATTTTCGGTTGGCATTAATGCATTATATATAGCCTTTGAGTTTGCTAGTAGTGTCTCTTTTGTGTACAACTGTCTATTAATATTGGTAAGTGTAACATTAAATATTGGCATTGATACTCTTGGGACCTCACTCTTTAAGTACCATCCACACAATAAATTGACTAATATAGACTGACAACGAGATCTCAGACATTCAGGAATTTTTGCCCTTTTTTAGCTCAGTAAAAAACCCATTGAAGTTCATCACTTACTCAAGTCTTCAATTGCGGCGTAATTTACTGGGTTTTCTTTTTTAAATAGAAAAGGCTCTCCTTTGCTCGCACATGAATGGTAATCCTATTTTATAATAGCGTGTCACATTGTAATCCATAAGAAAACAAAATTGTCCACTATCCATTGATCATAATCCAATCAATAAATAATAAAATATTGGCATGGCATTTTTGGAGTTGGAAGTACGTATCTTAATAGACACTTTTAGACAATTAATAAATTAACTCCATGAAGCTTTACTAAGATTGGTGAGGAAAATTCATTAAAGTAAAAAAAAAAAAAAGGTTAAGGAGGAAAATAGTAGTTTATTCAGTCCTCCGTATATGTTCCTCTATCCAAAGGATCCTGAGAGTGCAATTAATGGGACTATGGGAGTATAGCTTTGTGACTTTTATCTTGTCCATTGTGAGGGCTTCAGTTTTGTTTGACATGGCATGGGATTTGGGGAATGCATGGCACTTATCGATTCGTCCCTACTAACAAAATAGGAATCCGCGAAGTCGAAGATCCATATCCAAGCTTGCCGCCAGATATTTTTTTCTGGCTCTGTCACTGTACGCACCGATATTATTCAATTTAGGTTACTTGATAATCATTTTATGACCCTACCAAGTTTATTGGTTTCTCAAAATCATCAACAAAGAAATAATGTATTATTAAAACATTGGTTCAGAAATTTAAAAAAGTCATATACTATACGTAGTGGGAATTGAATAAATCGTCGACCGCTGTCTCCCCTTACCAACAGAAGAGGAAATTCTAGGACCAATGGACCACCATTTTCCTACAAAATAAGAGAAAGACACATTCAATGGTTGAGAAAACAATTGTGGCAAGGTATCTCATCAAATTGACACAACACAAACAAACAATACTACTCAATCAACTTGAAATATTCATCCCATTAACATCAATGCTAATTATGGGTTCCACTGTTTTGTATCCTTTGTGTCTGCCTAATTTCCTTGGGTGGAACTTGGAAGTCCTCTGAGTTAGAGTGAAAGGGAAGTAAGAGGTTTTTCATTCTTCTTTTAAACGAAAATTAGTAGGGTATTCCTTGCGGTCCAACAGCTAATTAGAAAATATTTTAATAATTATGAGAAAAATACTTTACTAATGTTTGAGCTTGAGCTCATAGAAAACCCAAAAAGTTAGAACTTTGCTTGATTAATTAGTCATGCTAAGCTCGAACTTCATATCAAGCTCAAACTCAAACTCGGATCAAGCTTTTGAGCTTGAAATCCAACAAAATTATATTATCAAATGCTTAAATCTCCAAAAATCAATTAAAAAAAGAAGAAGAAAATAGCATACTCATGTTATCAAACTTATCATGCTTATAGTCCAACCTATGATTAGCCATTGTTCAAATTGCAACTTTACATAATTAAATCCATCCATTTATCCTTTCTTGTCTATAGTTTCAGTAATTGTGCAAAATATAGTTTTTATATCCATGTTAGATGATGAAGAAAAAAGAAAAAAAAAAAAAAAAACCTTGTTTGTAACAATTATTAATAGGAAATGACTAACATATTTCATAAATTTACAGTAGATGGTTGATGGAGAAGGGCCATACATGGCCCACATTTTTTATTTTTTTTTAAGGAACTAAAGTCTAAAGTGGTGTTTGGTCAATTTAAAGGGAAGGGAAAAATTAAGGTAATAAGTAGTAGCCCCGTGTTGGCCGTGTCATCATTAAAATATGTGTAAAGAGTTTATTTAACAAACACATTTCAAGCCTATAATTGAGTTTATGCTCGACTTGTCTTGTATCGAGACCCATGAACAAATATTTTTGTTTGAGATTGGCTTGTTTATTAAACAAGCCTAAAACAAAGGCTTAAACTTTGTAATGGATTTAATATTAAATTGGTGAAGATTGTTCAAGAAGTTAATCTTGTGATTTGTCTCGCAAGTGGTGCAACCCGCGAAAATCACATAAGAAGCACAAGAGTTAAGTGTTAGGCTATATTTCGCGAGTCACTTCATAACTCTGAGTGACCCATGAAATTCTATACCTAGAGGATTTCAAGTGTGACTTTTATACCCTTCACCCATACTATATATATCCTCATTACCCATAAAATTGTAATGAGACTATTTAGAAAAAAAATCCTAGAGAAGTTTCTACAACACACCCACCTTGTTAGAAAGAGCTACTCATCCTCAATAGAGAAATCATTATAGTCTCTTCTCCTTTCCCTTTCCCATTGTTATACCTTGAGAGAAGATTTGTAACCAAACACAACTCACACCTATTCAGAGTTTAGAAAGTGTTTTGGAGCTTAGGAAGCATTTGGGATTTGCCAAAAGAAGCCGATGAGGCTTGGTAGATGCAATCGAGCGGCATTGCGGGATTCGGATAACTAGCGAAGACAAGATTTCGAGAAGTCCGCTAGTAGCAGGAGCTTAAAGAGCTCAAGTACATTGGATAGATTAGGCTTTGAAGGTCTTTTTGATATTTGTGTACTCTAATTTATTCATCAGTGGATCGATTTTGGCTTAAAGGGCCGTGGAGAGGTTTTTTGCCGAGTACTTTGGTTTCCTCTTCGATAACATATCTCGATGTTATCTTTGTATTTGCGTCTCTCTTCCCTACTCTTTAAACTTTACATTTATTACTTATCATACTAGCTTATGGCTTAGAGTAGTGTTCCAGTTTATTGCGCTTGTTTTACTCTTATTCCGCACTTAGATAAGTTAAAGTAAAAGCAATTTAGCCGTAATTTAAAATTGGGGGTCTAAACAAGCATCAGTGTTTTCATACTTATTGTGCTTTCATAAATAAACAAACATAAACAAACTTTTTATCAAACCAAATCTAAGTTGTTTATGAATGGATTGATTCATTTACATACCTATCTATAACACATGCATGCATTGAGCCACTTAATGACTTAATGCATATGTGGCTCAATGCATATGTAACATGTAGAAGTTTTTTTATTTTAAAACACAAATTTTGATAAAAGATCAAAATATTAAACTTCTTGAAACTTTTAGTTATAAAATTTTATTTTAAATTTCTTGAAAGTTTAAATTTTTTATTTTAAACTTTTTTTAAACTACTTTTACCTTTAGTAAACTATCCTAACAATTAATAAATAATTTCACATTTTGGTGTTAATGTTGTAGCTTAATAACTATTGAATCACATGCCAAAAGTTTATTGAATGATGTGGAACACTTACATTGAGTCACTTGGCACAATTATGATTTGTAGGACTCAAATTTTATTTAGGAAAAAAGCATGTTCTCCTCCATCTATGGGGTGATTCACAATCCCCCCTTACACCATAAAATTGAACAATTTCTCCTCTTAGATATTGAAAATAAGTAAATATCCTCCTACCTTTAGTTAACCTGTTAACATGTGACATAATTTTTGATTCTTAGAATATTTCATAACAATTACTAAAATACTTTTGTAGAAAAACACAAAATGATCAAATAGTTTTTTATTTTGTTGGGGGGGGGGGGGGGGGGATTGCAAATGAATATGCTAAATTTTATTAATATTCCAAATTCAAAATTTCGCAATTTCAAATTTCAAAAATTTTTTTTTTGTTAATAACTTATAACTTTCCTAATTTAGTCGAGAAAAAAAAGGTCTAAACACGATTATAGAAATATTTCCTAATCAAAGCGTTGAATTTTATATGTTGTTTTTCCCCCCAAAAAAAAAAAACTTTTGCGATGCTATATACTTTTTAAGGTCATTCACAATTAACTAACCCTTTGACAGTTAGAAATGAAATCTAAGATAAAATAAATTAAAAAAAAAAAAAACATTAATACTTTAAGTCAATTTAAATTAAAAAACATCATAAGATGTCTTTAAAACTCAAGGCATATATAGACCATTTAAAATTTTAGAGAATATGATCATATTGTTAATATTTATAAATTAGTTCATTTTTTATTTTACTTTAAAGTATTCAAATGATTGTTTGGAATATCTTATATTTAGATTAATCTTTTAATTTCATATATTAATGACTATTTATTCATTGATTTTTCTACTTATTTGTAATATATATTTATAGCCAACTTAATTTATGAAGAACCTTTTTTTTATAAGATTTTTATGAAGAACCTTACCTGTAACAATTATTATACTAACTCTAATACTGAGCTCAAAAAAAGAAATTGAAACCGAGCACGGAAAAAAAAATTACAACTTACATTTATATTATATTCTTATGTAAATCAAATATTTTTTTTTAGTAAACTAAGTAATTTTTTCTTCTATTAATAAATATTTTTTTGAATTAATTTTGTTTTCGATATCATGTCATTTGCAATTCTCCCTTACAGGTATTTTGGTAATTTTTTTGGGGAATATTTCAAGAAAAAAATATGATGTTTTGTGTTAACGGTATGGAGTATTTGCTCATTCTCAATAGTTAAGAGGTGCTATTGCTTATTTATTTATTTTTTTTTTATAATATAGTTTAGGAAAAAGAGAGAGGGGGGTTGTAAATTACCCCATACATAAAGGGAGGACATTACTTGACTTTATAGTATATGGTTTCATTTTATGAACCACTATAAACTGCTAATGCATTGTGCATTTCTTAAGTTATTAAGGCTAGTATTACCTCTTTTGGATTAGCTAGCTACAACGATAACTATACAATAATAAACTAATGGTGAACTGTACAATAATAAACTAATGGTGGCTCCCTATTAAGCAGCTTATAGCTCCTAACAATATTTAAAGAAATTATCCTTCTATTCCATATTGGGGCAGGAGGCCTGTACCAATTGTGTCGCAGACAAGGTCTGCTTTAGGCATTTGCTTAAGACACTCCATTAGAAAAATGCTCTAATTCGGGGGATATTTATTTTAGTGGATTTTTTTTGTTAAAAAAGTATAAGAGGGTTTTGCACTCATTTAAAACCGGTACGGTTGGTTTAATTAGGAGCCGGACCCTAAATCAATCCGGTAAAAATTTGTCAAAATAGTTAAGAACCCATAAAAAAACCAGGAACCATACCCAATTATGGTTCTTTGATTGTTCTGCTTTCTAAAACCAAGCTATTTCTCTTGCTTTAAGGAAAAAAAAAAAAGTATAAATTCAATAATTGTGAGAGGGAGGATTTGATCTCTAAACAACTCCGTTAGAAATATCAAGAGTTGTTAATTGTGCTATAAGGTTCTTAACAATAAAAGTACAATTATACCAAAATTGGCAAGAAAAAGAGCAACATTTTCCGCCAAGGAAATGTCACACTATTAATTATCCTATAAATCTGGTTAAAAATCTATAATAAAATATTAAAAAAACTGATATAAAGGAATATATTATCGGACACTTATGATGTTTGTGAACACTACCCTTGTATTAAATAGTAAAACTACCACAGTACACCTTTAGTGCGTAGGTCACTCCACAAATATACGTGTTTGCAGAGTGTGGAGAGTAAAAGTTGAGATTCAAGTCTCTAAAAGAGAGTTTCTCACACATATACACTTAGATTATATTAGAGTAGAATTTCTATTTTATATATATAATAAAAAAATAAAAAATAGTGAAATTGATTTTTTTCCTCTAAGGAGTAACTGTAAGGGTGTGGCTTTAATCCAGTACCGTTTTTATCTATAAGTGAGCCAAACCCCAACTATGATTTGGTGAACATGAATGGCTGATGACTCAAACAATAAAATCCCAACTATGATTTGGTGAACATGAATGGCTGATGACTCAAACAATAAAACCCCAACTATGATTTGGTGAACACGAATGGCTAATGACTCAAACAATAAATGTAACCTAAATAGTCCAGATTACGACCTTCATTAAATGCATTTCTAATTTATGTTCCTAAATCTTTGCCATACCTAATCTAGAAGTAGACAGCCTCTTTTTTATCATTAATACAGGATAATGATATTCCTGAATCCAGACCCTTTTCATATTTGAACACACAACGGTGTAATAGATTCGGGACGAAGGGCAAATTAGTACACCACGGAGTATGGCTTACGCGGTTTACCAGTGTTTTAACGGGGTTTCGTGAAATAAATAAAAGTTACAGTATTTTGAGGACAAATTTAAGGGCAAATCTCGTAAAGGAAAGTCTCTCCAACTCACCGTGTAAGGACTCAAATAAATCTTTACTTATACGTTAGTCATATGAATAAAATGCATAAGAATGATTATTTGAATAGTCAAGTAATAAGTTAGAGATTCAAGAAAAACTTTCTTCCTAAATTTAAATATTTAGCTTTGTTAATGAATAAAAACATATGTTTACATTTTTTGAAAGAAAAAAGAAATACAATTTTCAATAATTCACTAACACACACACATAAATATAAAATGATTTTGTGTTTTTTATATATTAATATTTGTATAATTTTACATTTTTTTAATAAACGAGAGTATCCAGACCTCTTTGAATATCTAAA
This sequence comes from Quercus rubra, assembly GCA_035136125.1. Taxonomy (NCBI): domain Eukaryota; kingdom Viridiplantae; phylum Streptophyta; class Magnoliopsida; order Fagales; family Fagaceae; genus Quercus; species Quercus rubra. The sequence continues at coordinate 23,343 of JAXUIC010000580.1, forward strand.
GTGTATGCAGATATCCTCCCTTCTCACACTCACCAAGATTATACTAATGAATTAAACTTCGACTCTTCAAGTTGGGAGGTCTAGTGTTGTCTATTGAGCTAATTTTACTTTAATTTAAAGAAGGATATTTAAAGAAGGATAAACAAACCTCATTTTTTAATGTAAAGGTACCCGTACATAACACAATATGTGTTTTATTTTTTAATAAAACTATAGAAGTATTTTTATACTTCAATTAACGGATACTATTAGGATATTTATCGATAGACTATTTTGAGAAAGTTTAGATATTATTTTCATGAAAAATATAAAAAGCAGTAAGAAAAGTTAGTTACTTTTTTTTTAATAAAAAAAAACTAGTGTGTAACCTATGCATATGCACGGGTACATTTAAAAATAATTACAATTATATATATATATATATATATATGAGTTCAAATTAAACTTGGTGTAAGAATTACAACTTACACATTTTTTAAGCCATGAATTTCTAGATTATGTAATGGTTTCTCATTATTATGATTTAGAATCTAATTGGATCTAAACTCTTTGATTTTTGCACCCAATAATTCACTTGTCACAAAATTAAAAAATTAGATGGGATACATGACGCAAAATTGAACTCTAATTAAAATTTAATTTAAAATCTAATTGAATTTAGACTCTCTGATTTTTGCACATAATAATTCATTTGATACACAAATTTAAAAAATTAGATAAGATACGTAGTGCAAAATTAGACTCCAATTTAAAATTTAATCGAATTTTCTAAAAATATATATAGATATATAGATTTTTAAAAATATTTTCTAAACTAATATTTTTTATTAATATATATATATGTTAAATTTTTCCGTATTTTGTATAGAAGTGTTAAATTTTGAAGAAGTGTTAAATGCCAAATTGGACCCCAAGAAATGTTAAATACCCAGAACGGAGTAAATTATAAGGAACTGAGTCGCCGTTAGCTATTCTCCGTTCCTTATAATCCGGAGAACCTCTCCGTCACTCGCGCTCTAATCTCTCTCGTTATCGAAAATCCAAATCCTAATACGGATTACGGAGTACGTAGCTATTTCCAATTTCACTTTCATTATTACAGAATTGATCAAATTCCGGCCGTAATTTTTAAATTTCACTACAGCGAATTAACAAGTACGGAACAAAAAGGAGCTTCATTTCTCTCTCTTAAAAACCTCTAAAACAGTCTCTCCCACATTCAAAAATCCACACACACAGACACAGTGATTCACATTTTCACACACAGAAACAGAAACTAATTTAGGGTTTCAACTTTTCACAAACAACAACAAGTCCCTCGATCTCAAACTCTTCCTAGCCTCCACATTCCCATTATTTACACTCATACCCCTTTCCCTCTCACACTCACTCTGATCACTGAGAGACACTAACCTCCATGGACGAATAGCATTTGGAGTAATTAAGCAATGAAATCAGGGGCTGAATTTTAGGTATTGATGGGCGTTGCCAAAGCCTGGAGGTTTAGCGTGATATCAGCGAACCTGGCTTTGTTACAGAACCAAAACGGTCACGACAATAACACAAACACCAACACCAACACTAAAACCAATAGCAATAGCAATAGCAATAACAAGCATGTTGTGTGTTCGACTACTACGACGACGACGACGACGTCGTTTCAGAGAAAGCCGATCTCCTGGTCCTTGGTTTGCGGCTTGATGCTCTTCGGTTTGGGCTTGATTTCGCTTTTCACCGGCCACGTGGCCTCTGATCTTGAATGGTACTCTCAGCGCTTGGTCAAGCGCAGCTTCTACTCTAGACTGGTAATTTTTCTCAACTCCACAAACACACACACACACACACACACACAATTTGTTTCTATTTTAGTGTCTTTGTTTAAAATTGTGAAATAGAATTGTGCTGGTTTAGAAACATTGCAAATGACAAAGCTGTTTAATTTTTTTGTGAAACTTCTAGAAGTTGTTTATTTTTTTGTAATGTGAATTAAGTTGATGTGGAAAATTTTGAAGGATGTGAGTCGGCGTGAGCCAATTGACATATGGAAATCAAAGTACTCAAAGTACTTCTACAGTTGCAGTGAGCGAGGCCGTCATTTTGCTTGTAAGTTCGTTTCTAATTTCTTTATATATCTTCTACCAAAATACTTTACGCTATTCGGCTTTAGCTTATTGTGTGTTTTATTTCATCAATTGTTTTAATTTGAATATTAGCAATAGTTAATACAATTTATTGTAGGCTGGATATTATTTACCATATATGCATGTTAGGTCCATTAGCTCATCAATTTAATGCAGTGATTGTGCATTATGAGATAATTTTTGCTTAGGTTTTTTTTTTTTTTGACTAACAAGGGGTTTGCAGTGCAATTTGCCTCCCTTGTTCCTTGTGTGCTTCACTGGTTCCCCGGCATGATGCTCACAATGTTTGTTGAAGCTTCTCTTTGTGGAAAAGTATTTTGCTGGTCAAACATGCTGGACTTCTTCTCCTTGCTGATTTTACAATCATAAACGTGTGTTTGCACGTGTGGATCTGTGTCTATTGTTATCACTACCCATCTTAGTTTTGAACAATTTGCTGAGGCTGCTGCTTTTTAATCCAGAACAAATTTCCAGTGCAGCACTGTAGCTGTTTAAATTTTATGTGCATTATTTGAGTGCAAGTTTTTGACAATACCCATACTTAACGCCTGAAATGTATTTACGTATGTTCATTTATTGCTCTCACTAACACTGCTAATTTGAAATCTAGCTGCTGTTCGTGAACGATCATCAAATGGCTATTTGCTTATTGCAACAAGTGGAGGACTGAACCAACAAAGAACAGGAGTAAGTGAAGTTATCTTGTGATCTGCTAAATTTTCACCTGAAACCATCTAGTAAAAGTTATAATAGTCAATTACAAGAACATGACAATATATTTGCCATCTTTACTTCCTTTTTTCAAAAAAAAAAAAAACCAAAAATTATTTATTCTGGCTTGGCTTTTGTGATGGGAGGTTGAATTAGGTTCTATCTTTCTGTCTTTACAACGAAGTATTTACTCATACCAAAAAATGAACATGCTAGCCTTATTGAGATGACAATATATTTACTGCATACAGATAACAGATGCTGTCGTTGTTGCACGGATTCTGAATGCTACGTTAGTTGTACCTGAGTTGGATCATCATTCCTACTGGAAGGATGATAGGTAAGTTGATATTCTAAAACCTGCTATCAATGGGACTTAATTGTGATTTCAACACCACCCCCCCCCCCCCCCCCAAACAGTTGTGATGAGATAATCAACTTAACAATAATTATCTTATTGAGGACACCTTATTTGGCATGCAGTGACTTCATCAACATTTTTGATGTTGATTGGTTTATTTCTACTCTTGCAAAAGATGTGACCATTGTCAGAAGAGTTCCTGATAAAGTAATGCGATCAATGGAAAAACCTCCATATACTATGCGTGTCCCAAGGAAATCCGCCCCTGAATATTATCTTGATCAAGTCCTCCCTATACTTTTGAGGAGACGTGTAAGTCTACTTTACTCAATTTTAATAAATGTTTCTTGTTTTAAAATTTTGTAGTGTATATTCCTGATCAACTTTTTGTTTCAGAATCATTTTGGGCACACTTCAGTGTCTTGAAGACTGATAATCTTGATTTTTTTGTTGGGGGGGGGGGGGGGGGGGGGGGGGGGGGGGAGGGGGGGGGGGGGGGGGGGGGGGGGGTTGGGGGGGGGGGGGGGGGGGGGGGGGGGGGGGGGGGGGGGGGGGGGGGGGAGGGTGGGGGGGGGGGGGGGGGGGGGGGGGGGGGGGGGGGGGGGGGGGGG
>JAXUIC010000581.1:0-27089 GCA_035136125.1 Quercus rubra
AAATTGTCATTTCGTTTCGTTCCTACCTAAAGAGAGACAATAAAAATTGTCATTCGTTTCGTTGCCTAACTGACGCGTAATAGAAATTCCAAAAAAATAGCAACAAAAAGGTCAAAAAATTAAAAAACATCATTGTGACCTCATTTGAAGCCGAAATTAGGATGAAAAAGGCTGAGAAAGAGAGAAAATAAAAATTATCGTTGCCGTTTCGTTCCTACCCGTCGCGAAATAGAAAATTGCCAGTAAAAATAGCTTAAAAATTAAAAAACCATCATTATGGCTTCATTTCAAGCCATAATAGGTTGGAAAAGGCCGAGAAAGAGTGAAAATAAAAATTATCGTTCCATTCCGTTCCTACCTGACGCGTACTAGAAAATTCTAAAAAAAATCGGCAAATAAATTTCAAAAAATTAAAAAATACAATTATGACTTCTTTTCAAGCCAAATAGATTGGGGATGGCCGTGAAAGATAGAAAATAAAAATTATCGTTCAGTTCCGTTCCTACCCGACGCATAATCGAAAAATTCCAAAAAAAAAGCTAAAAAATTCAAAAAATTAAAAAATACATTTATGGCTTCGTTTCAAGCCAAAATAAGAATTAAAAGACCTGAGAATGAGAAATAATAAAAATTAACATTCTGTTTCGTTCCTGCTCGACGAGAAATAAAAAATTCCAAAAAAATAGCAAAAAAATTAAAAAAATTAAAAAATACCATTATGGTGTCATTTCAAGCCAAAATTGGTTGGAAAGGCTGAGAAAGAGAGAAAATAAAAATTATCGTTCCGTTTCGTTCCTACTCGACGCGAAATAGAAAATTCCAAAAAAAAAGCTAAAACTTTCAAAAAATTAAAAAATACAATTACACCTTCGTTTCAAGCCAAAATAGGATGGAAAAGACTGAGAACGGGAAAAAAAAATTAACGTTCTGTTTCGTCCATGCTCGACGCGAAATAGAAAATTCCAAAAAAAATAGCAAAAATTCAAAAACTTTAAAAATACCATAATGGCGTCTTTTGAAGCCAAAAGTGATTGGGAGAAGGCAGAGAAAGAGAAAAAATAAAGATTGGTCGTTCCGCTCCGTTCCTACCCGACGCGTAAGAGAAAATTCCCAAAAATTAGCAACAAAATTGAAAAAATTGAAAAATATGATGACGGCCACATTTTCAAGCCAAAATAGGTTGGAAAAGGCTGAGAAAAGATGAGAAAACAAAAAATTATCGTTCCGTTCCATTCCTACCCGACGCGTAATAGAAAATTCCAAAAAAATAGCAATAGAATTGAAAAAATTAAAAAATACCATTATGGCTTCATTTCAAGGCCAAAATAGGTTGGATAAGGGCAGATAAAGAGAGAAACCAAAATTGTCGTGCCGTTTCGTTCCCATACGACGTGTAATAGAAACTTCCAAAAAAAAATAGCAAAAATATTAAAAAAATACAATTATGGCTTCATTTGAAGCCAAATAGGTTGGAAAAGGCAGAGAAAGAGAGAAAAATAAAAATTGTCGTTCCGTTTCGTTCCTACCCGACGCGTAATTGAAAATCCAAAAAAATAGCTAAAAAATTCAAAAAATTAAAAAAAATACCATTGTGGCTTCATTTCAATCCAAAATGGGTTGGAGAAGGCCACGAAAGAGAGATAAAGAAATTTATCGTTCCGATCCGTTCCTAACCGACTCGTAATTGAAAATTCCAAAAAAAATAGCAAAAAAATTCAAAAAATTATAAAATACCATTATCGCTTCATTTCAAGTCAAAATAGGTTGGAAATGATGAGAAAGAAAGAAAATAAAAATTATCGTTCCATTTCGTCCTTACCCGACGGGTAATAGAAAATTGCAAAAAAAATTCAAAAAATTAAAAAATTCCATTATGGCTTCTTTTCAATCCAAAATACGTTGAAGAAGGCCAAGAAAGAGATATAATGAAACATATTGTTTCCGATCCGTTCCTACCCACCCGACCCATAATTGAAATTCCATAAAAAATAGCAAACAAAATACGTAAAAGTAATAATTACCCATATGGCTTAATTTCAAGCCGAAATAAGTTGGAAAAGGCTGAGAAAGAGATAAAATAAAAATTGTCGTTCCGTTTCCTTCCTACCCGACGCGTAATAGAAAATTCCAAAAAAATAGCAATAAATTCAAAAAATTAATAAATACCATTATGGCATCATTTCAAGCCAAAATAGGTTGGATAAGGCAGATAAAGAGAGAAAATAAAAATTGTCATTCCGTTCCGTTCCGTTCCTACAGGACGTGTAATAGAAAATTCCAAAAAAAATAGCAAATAAATTTAAAAAATCAAAAAAATGCAATTCGGGCTTCTTTCAAGCCAAAATTGATTGGGAAGGCCGAGAAAGGAGAGAAAATAAAAATTATCGTTCCGTTTCGTTCCTACCCGTCGCGAAGTAGAAAATTCCAAAAAAATAGCTAAAAAATTAAAAAAACATCATTATGGCTTCATTTCAAGCCATAATAGGTTGGAAAAGGCCGAGAAAGAGTGAAAATAGAAATTATCGTTCCATTCCGTTCCTACCTGACGCGTAATAGAAAATTCTAAAAAAAATCGCAAATAAATTCAAAAAAATTAAAAAATACAATTATGACTTCTTTTCAAGCCAAAATAGATTGGGGATGGCCGTGAAAGATAGAAAATAAAAATTATCGTTCAGTTCCGTCCTACCCGACGCATAATCGAAAATTCCAACAAAAAAGCTAAAAAATTCAAAAATTAAAAAGTACATTTATGGCTTCGTTTCAAGCCAAAATAGGAATTAAAAGACTGAGAAGGAGAGATAATAAAATTAACGTTCTGTTTCGTTCCTTGCTCGACGCGAAATAAAAAATTCCAAAAAAATAGGAAAAATTAAAAAAATTAAAAAATACCATTACGGTGTCATTTCAAGCCAAAATTGGTTGGAAAAGGCTGAAAAAGAGAGAAAATAAAAATTATCGTTCCGTTTCGTTCCTACTTGACGCGAAATAGAAAATTCCAAAAAAAAAAGCAAAAATTTTCAAAAAATTAAAAAATACAATTACACCATCGTTTCAAGCCAAAATAGGATGGAAAAGACTGAGAAAGGGAAAAAAAAAAATTAACGTTCTGTTTCGTCCCTGCTCGACGGGAAATAGAAAATTCCAAAAAAAATAGCAAAAAATTCAAAAACTTTAAAAATACCATAATGGCGTCTTTTGAAGCCAAGATTGATTGGGAAAGGCAGAGAAAGAGGAAAAATAAAGATTGTCGTTCCGCTCCGTTCCTACCCGACGCGTAATAGAAAATTCCAAAAAATTCGCAACAAAATTGAAAAAATTGAAAAATATGATGACGGCCACATTTCAAGCCAAAATAGGTTGGAAAAGGCTGAGAAAGAGAGAAAACAAAAAATTATCGTTCCGTTCCATTCCTACCCGACGCGTAATAGAAAATTCCAAAAAAATAGCAAATAAATTGAAAAAATTAAAAAATACCATTATGGCTTCATTTCAAGCCAAAATAGGTTGGCTAAGGCAGATAAAGAGAGAAAATAAAAATTATCGTTCCGTTTCGTTCCTACTCGACGCGAAATAGAAAATTCCAAAAAAAAAGCAAAAATTAAAAAAAATTAAAAAATACAATTACACCTTCGTTTCAAGCCAAAATAGGATGGAAAAAGACTGAGAACGGGAAAAAAAAAAATTAACGTTCTGTTTCGTCTATGCTCGTCGCGAAATAGAAAATTAAAAAAAAATAGCAAAAAATTCAAAAACCTTAAAAATACCATAATGGCGTCTTTTGAAGCCAAAATTGATTGGGAAAGGCAGAGAAAGAGAAAAAAATAAAGATTGTCGTTCCGCTCCGTTCCTACCCGACGCGTAATAGAAAATTCCAAAAAATTAGCAACAAAATAGAAAAAATTGAAAAATATGATGACGGCCACATTTCAAGCCAAAATAGGTTGGAAAAAGGCTGAGAAAGAGAGAAAACAAAAAATTATCGTTCCGTTCCATTCCTACCCGACGCGTAATAGAAAATTCCAAAAAAATAGCAAATAAATTGAAAAATTAAAAAATACCATTATGGCTTCATTTCAAGCCAAAATAGGTTGGATAAGGCAGATAAAGAGAGAAAATAAAAATTATCGTTCCGTTTCGTTCCTACTCGGACGCGAAATAGAAAATTCCAAAAAAAAAAGCAAAAACTTTCAAAAAATTAAAAAATACAATTACACCTTCGTTTCAAGCCAAAATAGGATGGAAAAGACTGAGAACGGGAAAAAAAAAATTAACGTTCTGTTTCGTCCATGCTCGACGCGAAATAGAAAATTCCAAAAAAATAGCAAAAAATTCAAAACTTTAAAAATACCATAATGGCGTCTTTTGAAGCCAAAATTGATTGGGAAAGGCAGAGAAAGAGAAAAAATAAAGATTGTCGTTTCGCTCCGTTCCTACCCGACGCGTAAGAGAAAATTCCCAAAAATTAGCAACAAAATTGAAAAAATTGAAAAATATGATGACGGCCACATTTCAAGCCAAAATAGGTTGGAAAAGGCTGAGAAAGAGAGAAAACAAAAAATTATCGTTCCGTTCCATTCCTACCCGACGCGTAATAGAAAATTCCAAAAAAATAGCAAATAAATTGAAAAAATTAAAAAATACCATTATGGCTTCATTTCAAGCCAAAATAGGTTGGAAAAGGCAGAGAAAGAGAGAAAATAAAAATTGTCGTTCCGTTTCGTTCCTACCCGACGCGTAATTGAAAATTCCAAAAAAATAGCTAAAAAATTCAAAAAATTAAAAAAAATACCATTGTGGCTTCATTTCAATCCAAAATGGGTTGGAGAAGGCCACGAAAGAGAGATAAAGAAAATTATCGTTCCGATCCGTTCCTAACCGACTCGTAATTGAAAATTCCAAAAAAATAGCAAAAAAATTCAAAAATTATAAAATACCATTATCGCTTCATTTCAAGTCAAAATAGGGTGGAAAATGATGAGAAAGAAAGAAAATAAAAATTATCGTTCCATTTCGTCCTTACCCGACGGGTAATAGAAAATTGCAAAAAAATTCAAAAAAATTAAAAAATTCCATTATGGCTTCTTTTCAATCCAAAATACGTTGAAGAAGGCCAAGAAAGAGATATAATGAAACATATTGTTCCGATCCGTTCCTACCCACCCGACCCATAATTGAAAATTCCATAAAATAGCAACAAAATACGTAAAAGTAATAATTACCCATATGGCTTAATTTCAAGCCGAAATAAGTTGGAAAAGGCTGAGAAAGAGAGAAAATAAAAATTGTCGTTCCGTTTCCTTCCTACCCGACGCGTAATAGAAAATTCCAAAAAAATAGCAAATAAATTCAAAAAATTAATAAATACCATTATGGCATCATTTCAAGCCAAAATAGGTTGGATAAGGCAGATAAAGAGAGAAAATAAAAATTGTCATTCCGTTCCGTTCCGTTCCTACAGGACGTGTAATAGAAAATTCCAAAAAAATAGCAAATAAATTGAAAAAATTAAAAAATACCATTATGGCTTCATTTCAAGCCAAAATAGGTTGGATAAGGCAGATAAAGAGAGAAAATAAAAATTATCGTTCCGTTTCGTTCCTACTCGACGCGAAATAGAAAATTCCAAAAAAAAAGCAAAAATTAAAAAAAATTAAAAAATACAATTACACCTTCGTTTCAAGCCAAAATAGGATGGAAAAGACTGAGAACGGGAAAAAAAAAATTAACGTTCTGTTTCGTCCATGCTCAACGCGAAATAGAAAATTAAAAAAAAATCGCAAAAAATTCAAAAACTTTAAAAATACCATAATGGCGTCTTTTGAAGCCAAAATTGATTGGGAAAGGCAGAGAAAGAGAAAAAATAAAGATTGTCGTTCCGCTCCGTTCCTACCCGACGCGTAATAGAAAATTCCAAAAAATTAGCAACAAAATTGAAAAAATTGAAAAATATGATGACGGCCACATTTCAAGCCAAAATAGGTTGGAAAAGGCTGAGAAAGAGAGAATACAAAAAATTATCGTTCCGTTCCATTCCTACCCGATGCGTAATAGAAAATTCTAAAAAAATCGCAAATAAATTCAAAAAATTAAAAAATACAATTATGACTTCTTTTCAAGCCAAAATAGATTGGGGATGGCCGAGAAAGATAGAAAATAAAAATTATCGTTCAGTTCCGTTCCTACCCGACGCATAATTGAAAATTCCAAAAAAAAAGCAAAAAAATTCAAAAAATTAAAAAATACATTTATGGCTTCGTTTCAAGCCAAAATAGGAATTAAAAGACTGAGAATGAGAGATAATAAAAATTAACGTTCTGTTTCGTTCCTGCTCGACGCGAAATAAAAAATTCCAAAAAAATAGCAAAAATTAAAAAAATTAAAAAATACCATTATGGTGTCATTTCAAGCCAAAATTGGTAGGAAAAGGCTGAGAAAGAGAGAAAATAAGAATTATCGTTCCGTTTCGTTCCTACTCGACGCGAAATACAAAATTCCAAAAAAAATGCAAAAATTTTGAAAAAATTAAAAAATACAATTACACCTTCGTTTCAAGCCAAAATAGGATGGAAAATACTGAGAAAGGGAAAAAAAAAAATTAACGTTCTGTTTCGTCCCTGCTCGACGGGAAATAGAAAATTCCAAAAAAATAGCAAAAAATTCAAAAACTTTAAAAATACCATAATGCCATCTTTCGAAGCCAAAATTGATTGGGAAAGGCAGAGAAAGAGAAAAAATAAAGATTGTCATTCCGCTCCGTTCCTACCCGACGCGTGATAGAAAATTCCAAAAAATTAGCAACAAAATTGAAAAAATTGAAAAATATCATGACGGCCACATTTCAAGCCAAAATAGGTTGGAAAAGGCTGAGAAAGAGAGAAAATAAAAATTATCGTTCCATTTCGTCCTTACCCGACGAGTAATAGAAAATTGCAAAAAAATTCAAAAAATTAAAAAATTCCATTATGGCTTCTTTTCAATCCAAAATACGTTGAAGAAGGCCAAGAAAGAGATATAATGAAACATATTGTTCCGATCCGTTCCTACCCACCCGACCCATAATTGAAAATTCCATAAAAATAGCAACAAAATACGTAAAAGTAATAATTACCCATTTGGCTTAATTTCAAGCCGAAATAAGTTGGAAAAGGCTGAGAAAGAGTGAAAATAAAAATTATCGTTTCGTTTCGTTCCAACCCAACGCGAAATAGAAAATTCCAAAAAAATAGCAAAGAAATTCAAAAAATTAAAAAATACAATTATGGCTTCATTTCAAGCCAAAATAGGTTGGAGAAGGTCAAGAAAGAGAGATAATGAAAATTATCATTCCAATCCGTTCCTAACCGAACCGTAATTGAAAATTCCAAAAAAACAAAAAAAATTCAAAAAATTCAAAAATACCATTTTGGCTTCATCTCATGTCAAAATAGGTTGGAAAATGATGAGAAAGAGAGAAAATAAAAATTATCGTTCAGTTCCGTTCCTACCCGACGCATAATAGAAAAATCCAAAAAAATAACGAAAAAATTCAAAAAATTATAAAATATCATTATGGACTTATTTCAAGCCAAAATAGGTTGGAAAAGGCAAAGAAAGAGAGAAAATAAAAATTGTCGTTTCGTTTCGTTCCTACCTGACGCGAAATAGAAAATTCCAAAAAAATAGCTAAAAAATTAAAAAAACATCATTATGGCTTCATTTCAAGCCATAATAGGTTGGAGAAGGCCGAGAAAGAGTGAAAATAAAAATTATCGTTCCATTCCGTTCCTACCTGACGCGTAATAGAAAATTCTAAAAAAATAGCAAAAAAATTATAAAATACCATTATCGCTTCATTTAAAGTCAAAATAGGATGGAAAATGATGAGAAAGAAAGAAAATATAAATTATCGTTCCATTTCGTCCTTACCCGACGAGTAATAGAAAATTGCAAAAAAATTCAAAAAATTAAAAAATTCCATTATGGCTTCTTTTCAATCCAAAATACGTTGAAGAAGGCCAAGAAAGAGATATAATGAAACATATTGTTCCGATCCGTTCCTACCCACCCGACCCATAATTGAAAATTCCATAAAAATAGCAACAAAATACGTAAAAGTAATAATTACCCATATGGCTTAATTTCAAGCCGAAATAAGTTGGAAAAGGCTGAGAAAGAGAGAAAATAAAAATTGTCGTTCCGTTTCCTTCCTACCCGACGCGTAATAGAAAATTCCAAAAAAATAGCAAATAAATTCAAAAAATTAATAAATACCATTATGGCATCATTTCAAGCCAAAATAGGTTGGATAAGGCAGATAAAGAGAGAAAATAAAAATTGTCATTCCGTTCCGTTCCGTTCCTACACGACGTGCAATAGAAAATTCCAAAAAAATAGCAAATAAATTTAAAAAATCAAAAAAAATGCAATTCGGGCTTCTTTTCAAGCCAAAATTGGGTGGGAAGGCCGAGAAAGAGAGAAAATAAAAATTATCGTTCCGATCCGTTCATAACCGACCCGTAATTGAAAATTCCAAAAAAATAGCAAATAAATTCAAAAAATTAAAAAATACCATTATAGTTTCTTTTCAAGCCAAAATAGATTGGGGAAGGCCAAGAAAGAGAGAAAATAAAAATTATAGTTCCGTCCAGATGCGCAATATAAAACTCCAAAAAAATAGCAGAATAATTCAGAAAATTAAAAAAATACCATTATTTCAAGCCATAATAGGTTGGAAAAGGCTGAGAAAGAGAGAAAATAAAAATTATCGTTCCATTTCGTCCTTACCCGACGAGTAATAGAAAATTGCAAAAAAATTCAAAAAATTAAAAAATTCCATTATGGCTTCTTTTCAATCCAAAATACGTTGAAGAAGGCCAAGAAAGAGATATAATGAAACATATTGTTCCGATCCGTTCCTACCCACCCGACCCATAATTGAAAATTCCATAAAAATAGCAACAAAATACGTAAAAGTAATAATTACCCATATGGCTTAATTTCAAGCCGAAATAAGTTGGAAAAGGCTGAGAAAGAGAGAAAATAAAAATTATCGTTTCGTTTCGTTCCAACCCAACGCGAAGTAGAAAATTCCAAAAAAATAGCAAAGAAATTCAAAAAATTAAAAAATACAATTATGGCTTCATTTCAAGCCAAAATACGTTGGAGAAGGTCAAGAAAGAGAGATAATGAAAATTATCGTTCCAATCCGTTCCTAACCGAACCGTAATTGAAAATTCCAAAAAAACAACAAAAAAATTCAAAAAATTCAAAAATACCATTTTGGCTTCATCTCATGTCAAAATAGGTTGGAAAATGATGAGAAAGAGAGAAAATAAAAATTATCGTTCAGTTCCGTTCCTACCCGACGCACAATAGAAAAATCCAAAAAAATAGCGAAAAAATTCAAAAAATTATAAAATATCATTATGGCCTTATTTCAAGCCAAAATAGGTTGGAAAAGGCAAAGAAAGAGAGAAAATAAAAATTGTCGTTTCGTTTCGTTCCTACCTGACGCGAAATAGAAAATTCCAAAAAAATAGCTAAAAAATTAAAAAAACATCATTATGGCCTCATTTCAAGCCATAATAGGTTGGAAAAGGCCGAGAAAGAGTGAAAATAAAAATTATCGTTCCATTCCATTCCTACCTGATGCGTAATAGAAAATTCTAAAAAAATAGCAAAAAAATTATAAAATACCATTATCGGTTCATTTAAAGTCAAAATAGGATGGAAAATGATGAGAAAGAAAGAAAATAAAAATTATCGTTCCATTTCGTCCTTACCCGACGAGTAATAGAAAATTACAAAAAAATTCAAAAATTAAAAATTCCATTATGGCTTCTTTTCAATCCAAAATACGTTGAAGAAGGCCAAGAAAGAGATATAATGAAACATATTGTTCCGATCCGTTCCTACCCACCCGACCCATAATTGAAAATTCCATAAAAATAGCAACAAAATATGTAAAAGTAATAATTACCCATATGGCTTAATTTCAAGCCGAAATAAGTTGGAAAATGCTGAGAAAGAGAGAAAATAAAAATTGTCGTTCCGTTTCCTTCCTACCCGACGCGTAATAGAAAATTCCAAAAAAATAGCAAATAAATTCAAAAAATTAATAAATACCATTATGGCATCATTTCAAGCCAAAATAGGTTGGATAAGGCAGATAAAGAGAGAAAATAAAAATTGTCATTCCGTTCCGTTCCGTTCCTACACGACGTGTAATAGAAAATTCCAAAAAAATAGCAAATAAATTTAAAAAATCAAAAAAATGCAATTCGGGCTTCTTTTCAAGCCAAAATTGGGTGGGAAGGCCGAGAAAGAGAGAAAATAAAAATTATCGTTCCGATCCGTTCATAACCGACCCGTAATTGAAAATTCTAAAAAAATAGCAAATAAATTCAAAAAATTAAAAAATACCATTATAGTTTCTTTTCAAGCCAAAATACATTGGGGAAGGCCAAGAAAGAGAGAAAATAAAAATTATAGTTCCGTCCAGATGCGTAATATAAAACTCCAAAAAAATAGCAGAATAATTCAGAAAATTAAAAAAATACCATTATTTCAAGCCATAATAGGTTGGAAAAGGCTGAGAAAGAGAGAAAATAAAAATTATCGTTTCGTTTCGTTCCAACCCAACGCGAAATAGAAAATTCCAAAAAAATAGCAAAGAAATTCAAATAATTAAAAAATACAATTATGGCTTCATTTCAAGCCAAAATAGGTTGGAGAAGGTCAAGAAAGAGAGATAATGAAAATTATCGTTCCAATCCGTTCCTAACCGAACCGTAATTGAAAATTCCAAAAAAACAACAAAAAAATTCAAAAAATTCAAAAATACCATTTTGGCTTCATCTCATGTCAAAATAGGTTGGAAAATGATGAGAAAGAGAGAAAATAAAAATTATCGTTCAGTTCCGTTCCTACCCGACGCATAATAGAAAAATCCAAAAAAATAGCGAAAAAATTCAAAAAATTATAAAATATCATTATGGCCTTATTTCAAGCCAAAATAGGTTGGAAAAGGCAAAGAAAGAGAGAAAATAAAAATTGTCGTTTCGTTTCGTTTCGTTCCTACCTGACGCGAAATAGAAAATTCCAAAAAAATAGCAAAAAATTAAAAAAACATCATTATGGCCTCATTTCAAGCCATAATAGGTTGGAAAAGGCCGAGAAAGAGTGAAAATAAAAATTATCGTTCCATTCCGTTCCTACCTGATGCGTAATAGAAAATTCTAAAAAAATAGCAAAAAAATTATAAAATACCATTATCGCTTCATTTAAAGTCAAAATAGGATGGAAAATGATGAGAAAGAAAGAAAATAAAAATTATCGTTCCATTTCGTCCTTACCCGACGAGTAATAGAAAATTACAAAAAAATTCAAAAAATTAAAAAATTCTATTATGGCTTCTTTTCAATCCAAAATACGTTGAAGAAGGCCAAGAAAGAGATATAATGAAACATATTGTTTCCGATCCGTTCCTACCCACCCGACCCATAATTGAAAATTCCATAAAAATAGCAACAAAATACGTAAAAGTAATAATTACCCATATGGCTTAATTTCAAGCCGAAATAAGTTGGAAAAGGCTGAGAAAGAGAGAAAATAAAAATTGTCGTTCCGTTTCCTTCCTATCCGACGCGTAATAGAAAATTCCAAAAAAGTAGCAAATAAATTCAAAAAATTAATAAATACCATTATGGCATCATTTCAAGCCAAAATAGGTTGGATAAGGCAGATAAAGAGAGAAAATAAAAATTGTCATTCCGTTCCGTTCCGTTCCTAGACGACGTGTAATAGAAAATTCCAAAAAAATAGCAAATAAATTTAAAAAATCAAAAAAATGCAATTCGGGCTTCTTTTCAAGCCAAAATTGGGTGGGAAGGCCGAGAAAGAGAGAAAATAAAAATTATCGTTCCGATCCGTTCATAACCGACCCGTAATTGAAAATTCCAAAAAAATAGCAAATAAATTCAAAAAATTAAAAAATACCATTATAGTTTCTTTTCAAGCCAAAATAGATTGGGGAAGGCCAAGAAAGAGAGAAAATAAAAATTATAGTTCCGTCCAGATGCGTAATATAAAACTCCAAAAAAATAGCAGAATAATTCAGAAAATTAAAAAAATACCATTATTTCAAGCCATAATAGGTTGGAAAAGGCTGAGAAAGGGAGAAAATAAAAATTATCGTTTCGTTTCGTTCCAACCCGACGCGAAATAGAAAATTCAAAAAAAAATAGCAAAGAAATTCAAAAAATTAAAAAATGCCATCATGGCTTCATTTCAAGTCAAAATAGGTTGGATAAGGCAGATAAGAAGAGAGAAAATAAAAATTATCGTTCCGTTTCGTTCCTACTCGACGCGAAATAGAAAATTCCAAAAAAAAGCTAAAATTTTCAAAAAATTAAAAAATACTATTACACCTTCGTTTCAAGCCAAAATAGGATGGAAAAGACTGAGAAAGGGAAAAAAAAAATTAACGTTCTGTATCGTCCCTGCTCGACGGGAAATAGAAAATTCCAAAAAAATAGCAAAAAATTCAAAAACTTTAAAAATACCATAATGGCATCTTTCGAAGCCAAAATTGATTGGGAAAGGCAGTGAAAGAGAAAAAAATAAAGATTGTCGGTCCGCTCCGTTCCTACCCAACGCGTAATAGAAAATTCCAAAAAATTAGCAACAAAATTGAAAAAATTGAAAAATATCATGACGGCCACATTTCAAGCCAAAATAGGTTGGAAAAGGCCGAGAAAGAGAGAAAACAAAAAATTATCGTTCCGTTCCATTCCTACCCGACGCGTAATAGAAAATTCTAAAAAAATCGCAAATAAATTCAAAAAATTAAAAAATACAATTATGACTTCTTTTCAAGCCAAAATAGATTGGGGATGGCCGAGAAAGATAGAAAATAAAAATTATCGTTCAGTTCCGTTCCTACCCGACGCATAATAGAAAAATCCAAAAAAATAGCGAAAAAATTCAAAAAATTATAAAATATCATTATGTCCTTATTTCAAGCCAAAATAGGTTGGAAAAGGCAAAGAAAGAGAGAAAATAAAAATTGTCGTTTCGTTTCGTTCCTACCTGACGCGAAATAGAAAATTCCAAAAAAATAGCAAAAAAATTAAAAAAACATCATTATGGCTTCATTTCAAGCCATAATAGGTTGGAAAAGGCCGAGAAAGAGTGAAAATAAAAATTATCGTTCCATTCCGTTCCTACCTGACGCGTAATAGAAAATTCTAAAAAAATAGCAAAAAAATTATAAAATACCATTATCGCTTCATTTAAAGTCAAAATAGGATGGAAAATGATGAGAAAGAAAAAAAAATAAAAATTATCGTTCCATTTCGTCCTTACCCGACGAGTAATAGAAAATTGCAAAAAAATTCAAAAAATTAAAAAATTCCATTATGGCTTCTTTTCAATCCAAAATACGTTGAAGAAGGCCAAGAAAGAGATATAATGAAACATATTGTTCCGATCCGTTCCTACCCACCCGACCCATAATTGAAAATTCCATAAAAATAGCAACAAAATACGTAAAAGTAATAATTACCCATATGGCTTAATTTCAAGCCGAAATAAGTTGGAAAAGGCTGAGAAAGAGAGAAAATAAAAATTGTCGTTCCGTTTCCTTCCTACCCGACGCGTAATAGAAAATTCCAAAAAAATAGCAAATAAATTCAAAAAATTAATAAATACCATTATGGCATCATTTCAAGCCAAAATAGGTTGGATAAGGCAGATAAAGAGAGAAAATAAAAATTGTCATTCCGTTCCGTTCCGTTCCTACACGACGTGTAATAGAAAATTCCAAAAAAAATAGCAAATAAATTTAAAAAATCAAAAAAATGCAATTCGGGCTTCTTTTCAAGCCAAAATTGGGTGGAAGGCCGAGAAAGAGAGAAAATAAAAATTATCGTTCCGATCCGTTCATAACCGACCCGTAATTGAAAATTCCAAAAAAATAGCAAATAAATTCAAAAAATTAAAAAATACCATTATAGTTTCTTTTCAAGCCAAAATAGATTGGGGAAGGCCAAGAAAGAGAGAAAATAAAAATTATAGTTCCGTCCAAATGCGTAATATAAAACTCCAAAAAAAATAGCAGAATAATTCAGAAAATTAAAAAAATACCATTATTTCAAGCCATAATAGGTTGGAAAAGGCTGAGAAAGAGAGAAAATAAAAATTATCGTTTCGTTCCAACCCGACGCGAAATAGAAAATTCAAAAAAAAATAGCAAAGAAATTCAAAAAATTAAAAAATGCCATCATGGCTTCATTTCAAGTCAAAATAGGTTGGAAAATGATGAGAAAGAGAAAAAATAAAAATTATTGTTCCGTTTCGTCCTTACCCGACGCGTAATAGAAAATTTCAAAAAAATAGCAAAAAAATTAAAAAAAAATTAAAAAAATCATTACGGCCTAATTTAAGGCCAAAATAGGTTGGAAAAGGCTGAGAAAGAGAGAAAATAAAAATTAACTTTCCGTTCCGTTCCTACCCGACGCGTAATAGAAAATTCCAAAAAAATAGCAACAAAATTCAAAAAATTAAAAAATATCATTATGGCCTCATTTCAAGCCAAAATAGGTTGGAAAAGACTGAGAAATAGAGAAAATAAAAATTATCGTTTCGTTTCGTTCCTACCCGTCGGGTAATAGAGAATTCCAAAAAAATAGCAAATAAATTCAAAAAAATTAAAAAATACCATTATAACATCTTTTCAAGCCAAAATAGATTGGGGAAGGCCAAGAAAGAGAGAAAATAAAAATTATCGTTCTGTCTAGACGCGTAATATAAAATTCCAAAAAAATAGCAGAACAATTCAGAAAATTAAAAAAATACAATTATGGCTTCATTTCAAGCCAAAATAGGTTGGAAAAGGCAGAGAAAGAGAGAAAATAAAAATTGTCGTTCCGTTTCGTTCCTACCCGACGCGTAATTGAAAATTCCAAAAAAATAGCTAAAAAATTCAAAAAATTAAAAAAAATACCATTGTGGCTTCATTTCAATCCAAAATAGGTTGGAGAAGGGCACGAAAGAGAGGTAAAGAAAATTATCGTTCCGATCCGTTCCTAACCGACCCGTAGTTGAAAATTCCAATAAAATAGCAAAAAAAATTCAAAAATTATAAAATACCATTATGGCTTCATTTCATGTCAAAATAGGTTGGAAAATGATGAGAAAGAAAGAAAATAAAAATTATCGTTCCATTTCGTCCTTACCCGATGCGTAATAGAAAATTGCAAAAAAAAATCAAAAAATTAAAAAATTCCATTATGGCTTCTTTTCAATCCAAAATACGTTGAAGAAGGCCAAGAAAGAGATATAATGAAACATATGGTTCCGATCCGTTCCTACCCACCCGACCCATAATTGAAAATTCCATAAAAATAGCAACAAAATATGTAAAAGTAATAATTACCCATATGGCTTAATTTCAAGCCGAAATAAGTTGGAAAAGGCTGAGAAAGAGAGAAAATAAAAATTATCGTTTCGTTTTGTTCCAACCCAACGCGAAATAGAAGATTCCAAAAAAATAGCAAAGAAATTCAAAAAATTAAAAAATACAATTATGGCTTCAATTCTAGCCAAAATATGTTGGAGAAGGTCAAGAAAGAGAGATAATGAAAATTATCGTTCCAATCCGTTCCTAACCGAACCGTAATTGAAAATTGCAAAAAAACAACAAAAAATTCAAAAAATTCAAAAATACCATTTTGGATTCATCTCATGTCAAAATAGGTTGGAAAATGATGAGAAAGAGAGAAAAGAAAAATTATCGTTCAGTTCCGTTCCTACCCGAAGCATAATAGAAAAATCCAAAAAAATAGCGAAAAAATTCAAAAAATTATAAAATACCATTATGGCCTTATTTCAAGCCAAAATAGGTTGGAAAAGGCAAAGAAAGAGAGAAAATAAAAATTGTCATTTCGTTTCGTTCCTACCTAAAGAGAGAAAATAAAAATTGTCATTTCGTTTCGTTCCTAACTGACGCGTAATAGAAAATTCCAAAAAAATAGCAACAAAAGTCAAAAAATTAAAAAATATCATTGTGACCTCATTTGAAGCCGAAATAGGATGGAAAAGGCTGAGAAAGAGAGAAAATAAAAATTATCGTTCCGTTTCGTTCCTACCCGTCGCGAAATAGAAAATTCCATAAAAATAGCTTAAAAATTAAAAAACATCATTATGGCTTCATTTCAAGCCATAATAGGTTGGAAAAGGCCGAGAAAGAGTGAAAATAAAAATTATCGTTCCATTCCGTTCCTACCTGACGCGTAATAGAAAATTCTAAAAAAATCGCAAATAAATTCAAAAAATTAAAAAATACAATTATGACTTCTTTTCAAGCCAAAATAGATTGGGGATGGCCGTGAAAGATAGAAAATAAAAATTATCGTTCAGTTCCGTTCCTACCCGACGCATAATCGAAAATTCCAAAAAAAAAGCTAAAAAATTCAAAAAATTAAAAAATACATTTATGGCTTCGTTTCAAGCCAAAATAAGAATTAAAAGACTGAGAATGAGAAATAATAAAAATTAACATTCTGTTTCGTTCCTGCTCGACGAGAAATAAAAAATTCCAAAAAAATAGCAAAAAATTAAAAAAATTAAAAAATACCATTATGGTGTCATTTCAAGCCAAAATTGGTTGGAAAAGGCTGAGAAAGAGAGAAAATAAAAATTATCGTTCCGTTTCGTTCCTACTCGACGCGAAATAGAAAATTCCAAAAAAAAAGCTAAAACTTTCAAAAAATTAAAAAATACAATTACACCTTCGTTTCAAGCCAAAATAGGATGGAAAAGACTGAGAACGGGAAAAAAAAAAAATTAACGTTCTGTTTCGTCCATGCTCGACGCGAAATAGAAAATTCCAAAAAAATAGCAAAAAATTCAAAACTTTAAAAAATACCATAATGGCGTCTTTGAAGCCAAAATTGATTGGGAAAGGCAGAGAAAGAGAAAAAATAAAGATTGTCGTTCCGCTCCGTTCCTACCCGACGCGTAAGAGAAAATTCCCAAAAATTAGCAACAAAATTGAAAAAATTGAAAAATATGATGACGGCCACATTTCAAGCCAAAATAGGTTGGAAAAGGCTGAGAAAGAGAGAAAACAAAAAATTATCGTTCCGTTCCATTCCTACCCGACGCGTAATAGAAAATTCCAAAAAATAGCAAATAAATTGAAAAAATTAAAAAATACCATTATGGCTTCATTTCAAGCCAAAATAGGTTGGATAAGGCAGATAAAGAGAGAAAACAAAAATTGTCGTGCCGTTTCGTTCCCATACGACGTGTAATAGAAACTTCCAAAAAAAATAGCAAAAATATTAAAAAAATACAATTATGGCTTCATTTGAAGCCAAAATAGGTTGGAAAAGGCAGAGAAAGAGAGAAAATAAAAATTGTCGTTCCGTTTCGTTCCTACCCGACGCGTAATTGAAAATTCCAAAAAAATAGCTAAAAAATTCAAAAAATTAAAAAAAATACCATTGTGGCTTCATTTCAATCCAAAATGGGTTGGAGAAGGCCACGAAAGAGAGATAAAGAAAATTATCGTTCCGATCCGTTCCTAACCGACTCGTAATTGAAAATTCCAAAAAAATAGCAAAAAAATTCAAAAAATTATAAAATACCATTATCGCTTCATTTCAAGTCAAAATAGGTTGGAAAATGATGAGAAAGAAAGAAAATAAAAATTATCGTTCCATTTCGTCCTTACCCGACGGGTAATAGAAAATTGCAAAAAAATTCAAAAAATTAAAAAATTCCATTATGGCTTCTTTTCAATCCAAAATACGTTGAAGAAGGCCAAGAAAGAGATATAATGAAACATATTGTTCCGATCCGTTCCTACCCACCCGACCCATAATTGAAAATTCCATAAAAATAGCAACAAAATACGTAAAAGTAATAATTACCCATATGGCTTAATTTCAAGCCGAAATAAGTTGGAAAAGGCTGAGAAAGAGATAAAATAAAAATTGTCGTTCCGTTTCCTTCCTACCCGACGCGTAATAGAAAATTCCAAAAAAATAGCAAATAAATTCAAAAAATTAATAAATACCATTATGGCATCATTTCAAGCCAAAATAGGTTGGATAAGGCAGATAAAGAGAGAAAATAAAAATTGTCATTCCGTTCCGTTCCGTTCCTACAGGACGTGTAATAGAAAATTCCAAAAAAATAGCAAATAAATTTAAAAAATCAAAAAAATGCAATTCGGGCTTCTTTTCAAGCCAAAATTGATTGGGAAGGCCGAGAAAGAGAGAAAATAAAAATTATCGTTCCGTTTCGTTCCTACCCGTCGCGAAGTAGAAAATTCCAAAAAAATAGCTAAAAAATTAAAAAACATCATTATGGCTTCATTTCAAGCCATAATAGGTTGGAAAAGGCCGAGAAAGAGTGAAAATAGAAATTATCGTTCCATTCCGTTCCTACCTGACGCGTAATAGAAAATTCTAAAAAAATCGCAAATAAATTCAAAAATTAAAAATACAATTATGACTTCTTTTCAAGCCAAAATAGATTGGGGATGGCCGTGAAAGATAGAAAATAAAAATTATCGTTCAGTTCCGTTCCTACCCGACGCATAATCGAAAATTCCAACAAAAAAGCTAAAAAATTCAAAAATTAAAAAGTACATTTATGGCTTCGTTTCAAGCCAAAATAGGAATTAAAAGACTGAGAAGGAGAGATAATAAAAATTAACGTTCTGTTTCGTTCCTGCTCGACGCGAAATAAAAAATTCCAAAAAAATAGGAAAAAATTAAAAAAATTAAAAAATACCATTACGGTGTCATTTCAAGCCAAAAATTGGTTGGAAAAGGCTGAAAAAGAGAGAAAATAAAAATTATCGTTCCGTTTCGTTCCTACTTGACGCGAAATAGAAAATTCCAAAAAAAAAGCAAAAATTTTCAAAAATTAAAAAATACAATTACACCATCGTTTCAAGCCAAAATAGGATGGAAAAGACTGAGAAAGGGAAAAAAAAAATTAACGTTCTGTTTCGTCCCTGCTCGACGGGAAATAGAAAATTCCAAAAAAATAGCAAAAAATTCAAAAACTTTAAAAAATACCATAATGGCGTCTTTTGAAGCCAAGATTGATTGGGAAAGGCAGAGAAAGAGGAAAAATAAAGATTGTCGTTCCGCTCCGTTCCTACCCGACGCGTAATAGAAAATTCCAAAAATTCGCAACAAAATTGAAAAAATTGAAAAATATGATGACGGCCACATTTCAAGCCAAAAATAGGTTGGAAAAGGCTGAGAAAGAGAGAAAACAAAAAATTATCGTTCCGTTCCATTCCTACCCGACGCGTAATAGAAAATTCCAAAAAAATAGCAAATAAATTGAAAAAATTAAAAAATACCATTATGGCTTCATTTCAAGCCAAAATAGGTTGGATAAGGCAGATAAAGAGAGAAAAATAAAAATTATCGTTCCGTTTCGTTCCTACTCGACGCGAAATAGAAAATTCCAAAAAAAAAGCAAAAATTAAAAAAAAATTAAAAAATACAATTACACCTTCGTTTCAAGCCAAAATAGGATGGAAAAGACTGAGAACGGGAAAAAAAAAATTAACGTTCTGTTTCGTCTATGCTCGTCGCGAAATAGAAAATTAAAAAAAAATAGCAAAAAATTCAAAAACCTTAAAAATACCATAATGGCGTCTTTTGAAGCCAAAATTGATTGGGAAAGGCAGAGAAAGAGAAAAAAATAAAGATTGTCGTTCCGCTCCGTTCCTACCCGACGCGTAATAGAAAATTCCAAAAAATTAGCAACAAAATAGAAAAAATTGAAAATATGATGACGGCCACATTTCAAGCCAAAATAGGTTGGAAAAGGCTGAGAAAGAGAGAAAACAAAAAATTATCGTTCCGTTCCATTCCTACCCGACGCGTAATAGAAAATTCCAAAAAAATAGCAAATAAATTGAAAAAATTAAAAAATACCATTATGGCTTCATTTCAAGCCAAAATAGGTTGGATAAGGCAGATAAAGAGAGAAAATAAAAATTATCGTTCCGTTTCGTTCCTACTCGACGCGAAATAGAAAATTCCAAAAAAAAAAGCAAAAACTTTCAAAAAATTAAAAAATACAATTACACCTTCGTTTCAAGCCAAAATAGGATGGAAAAGACTGAGAACGGGAAAAAAAAATTAACGTTCTGTTTCGTCCATGCTCGACGCGAAATAGAAAATTCCAAAAAAATAGCAAAAAATTCAAAAACTTTAAAAATACCATAATGGCGTCTTTTGAAGCCAAAATTGATTGGGAAAGGCAGAGAAAGAGAAAAAATAAAGATTGTCGTTTCGCTCCGTTCCTACCCGACGCGTAAGAGAAAATTCCCAAAAATTAGCAACAAAATTGAAAAAATTGAAAAATATGATGACGGCCACATTTCAAGCCAAAATAGGTTGGAAAAGGCTGAGAAAGAGAGAAAACAAAAAATTATCGTTCCGTTCCATTCCTACCCGACGCGTAATAGAAAATTCCAAAAAAATAGCAAATAAATTGAAAAAATTAAAAAATACCATTATGGCTTCATTTCAAGCCAAAATAGGTTGGAAAAGGCAGAGAAAGAGAGAAAATAAAAATTGTCGTTCCGTTTCGTTCCTACCCGACGCGTAATTGAAAATTCCAAAAAAATAGCTAAAAAATTCAAAAAATTAAAAAAAATACCATTGTGGCTTCATTTCAATCCAAAATGGGTTGGAGAAGGCCACGAAAGAGAGATAAAGAAAATTATCGTTCCGATCCGTTCCTAACCGACTCGTAATTGAAAATTCCAAAAAAATAGCAAAAAATTCAAAAAATTATAAAATACCATTATCGCTTCATTTCAAGTCAAAATAGGGTGGAAAATGATGAGAAAGAAAGAAAATAAAAATTATCGTTCCATTTCGTCCTTACCCGACGGGTAATAGAAAATTGCAAAAAAATTCAAAAAATTAAAAAATTCCATTATGGCTTCTTTTCAATCCAAAATACGTTGAAGAAGGCCAAGAAAGAGATATAATGAAACATATTGTTCCGATCCGTTCCTACCCACCCGACCCATAATTGAAAATTCCATAAAAATAGCAACAAAATACGTAAAAGTAATAATTACCCATATGGCTTAATTTCAAGCCGAAATAAGTTGGAAAAGGCTGAGAAAGAGAGAAAATAAAAATTGTCGTTCCGTTTCCTTCCTACCCGACGCGTAATAGAAAATTCCAAAAAAATAGCAAATAAATTCAAAAAATTAATAAATACCATTATGGCATCATTTCAAGCCAAAATAGGTTGGATAAGGCAGATAAAGAGAGAAAATAAAAATTGTCATTCCGTTCCGTTCCGTTCCTACAGGACGTGTAATAGAAAATTCCAAAAAAATAGCAAATAAATTGAAAAAATTAAAAAATACCATTATGGCTTCATTTCAAGCCAAAATAGGTTGGATAAGGCAGATAAAGAGAGAAAATAAAAATTATCGTTCCGTTTCGTTCCTACTCGACGCGAAATAGAAAATTCCAAAAAAAAAGCAAAAAATTAAAAAAAATTAAAAAATACAATTACACCTTCGTTTCAAGCCAAAATAGGATGGAAAAGACTGAGAACGGGAAAAAAAAAATTAACGTTCTGTTTCGTCCATGCTCAACGCGAAATAGAAAATTAAAAAAAAATCGCAAAAAATTCAAAAACTTTAAAAATACCATAATGGCGTCTTTTGAAGCCAAAATTGATTGGGAAAGGCAGAGAAAGAGAAAAAATAAAGATTGTCGTTCCGCTCCGTTCCTACCCGACGCGTAATAGAAATTCCAAAAAATTAGCAACAAAATTGAAAAAATTGAAAAATATGATGACGGCCACATTTCAAGCCAAAATAGGTTGGAAAAGGCTGAGAAAGAAGAGAATACAAAAAATTATCGTTCCGTTCCATTCCTACCCGATGCGTAATAGAAAATTCTAAAAAAATCGCAAATAATTCAAAAAATTAAAAAATACAATTATGACTTCTTTTCAAGCCAAAATAGATTGGGGATGGCCGAGAAAGATAGAAAATAAAAATTATCGTTCAGTTCCGTTCCTACCCGACGCATAATTGAAAATTCCAAAAAAAAAGCAAAAAAAATTCAAAAAATTAAAAAATACATTTATGGCTTCGTTTCAAGCCAAAATAGGAATTAAAAGACTGAGAATGAGAGATAATAAAAATTAACGTTCTGTTTCGTTCCTGCTCGACGCGAAATAAAAAATTCCAAAAAAATAGCAAAAAATTAAAAAAATTAAAAAAATACCATTATGGTGTCATTTCAAGCCAAAATTGGTAGGAAAAGGCTGAGAAAGAGAGAAAATAAGAATTATCGTTCCGTTTCGTTCCTACTCGACGCGAAATACAAAATTCCAAAAAAAATGCAAAAATTTTGAAAAAATTAAAAAATACAATTACACCTTCGTTTCAAGCCAAAATAGGATGGAAAATACTGAGAAAGGGAAAAAAAAAAATTAACGTTCTGTTTCGTCCCTGCTCGACGGGAAATAGAAAATTCCAAAAAAAATAGCAAAAAAATTCAAAACTTTAAAATACCATAATGCCATCTTTCGAAGCCAAAATTGATTGGGAAAGGCAGAGAAAGAGAAAAAATAAAGATTGTCATTCCGCTCCGTTCCTACCCGACGCGTGATAGAAAATTCCAAAAAATTAGCAACAAAATTGAAAAAATTGAAAAATATCATGACGGCCACATTTCAAGCCAAAATAGGTTGGAAAAGGCTGAGAAAGAGAGAAAATAAAAATTATCGTTCCATTTCGTCCTTACCCGACGAGTAATAGAAAATTGCAAAAAAATTCAAAAAATTAAAAAATTCCATTATGGCTTCTTTTCAATCCAAAATACGTTGAAGAAGGCCAAGAAAGAGATATAATGAAACATATTGTTCCGATCCGTTCCTACCCACCCGACCCATAATTGAAAATTCCATAAAAATAGCAACAAAATACGTAAAAGTAATAATTACCCATTTGGCTTAATTTCAAGCCGAAATAAGTTGGAAAAGGCTGAGAAAGAGTGAAAATAAAAATTATCGTTTCGTTTCGTTCCAACCCAACGCGAAATAGAAAATTCCAAAAAAATAGCAAAGAAATTCAAAAAATTAAAAAAATACAATTATGGCTTCATTTCAAGCCAAAATAGGTTGGAGAAGGTCAAGAAAGAGAGATAATGAAAATTATCATTCCAATCCGTTCCTAACCGAACCGTAATTGAAAATTCCAAAAAAAACAAAAAAAATTCAAAAAATTCAAAAATACCATTTTGGCTTCATCTCATGTCAAAATAGGTTGGAAAATGATGAGAAAGAGAGAAAATAAAAATTATCGTTCAGTTCCGTTCCTACCCGACGCATAATAGAAAAATCCAAAAAAATAACGAAAAAATTCAAAAAATTATAAAATATCATTATGGACTTATTTCAAGCCAAATAGGTTGGAAAAGGCAAAGAAAGAGAGAAATAAAAATTGTCGTTTCGTTTCGTTCCTACCTGACGCGAAATAGAAAATTCCAAAAAAAATAGCTAAAAAATTAAAAAAACATCATTATGGCTTCATTTCAAGCCATAATAGGTTGGAGAAGGCCGAGAAAGAGTGAAAATAAAAATTATCGTTCCATTCCGTTCCTACCTGACGCGTAATAGAAAATTCTAAAAAAATAGCAAAAAAATTATAAAATACCATTATCGCTTCATTTAAAGTCAAAATAGGATGGAAAATGATGAGAAAGAAAGAAAATATAAATTATCGTTCCATTTCGTCCTTACCCGACGAGTAATAGAAAATTGCAAAAAATTCAAAAAATTAAAAAATTCCATTATGGCTTCTTTTCAATCCAAAATACGTTGAAGAAGGCCAAGAAAGAGATATAATGAAACATATTGTTCCGATCCGTTCCTACCCACCCGACCCATAATTGAAAATTCCATAAAAATAGCAACAAAATACGTAAAAGTAATAATTACCCATATGGCTTAATTTCAAGCCGAAATAAGTTGGAAAAGGCTGAGAAAGAGAGAAAATAAAATTGTCGTTCCGTTTCCTTCCTACCCGAGCGCGTAATAGAAAATTCCAAAAAAATAGCAAATAAATTCAAAAAATTAATAAATACCATTTATGGCATCATTTCAAGCCAAATAGGTTGGATAAGGCAGATAAAGAGAGAAAATAAAAATTGTCATTCCGTTCCGTTCCGTTCCTACACGACGTGCAATAGAAAAATTCCAAAAAAATAGCAATAAATTTAAAAAATCAAAAAAATGCAATTCGGGCTTCTTTCAAGCCAAAATTGGGTGGGAAGGCCGAGAAAGGAGAGAAAATAAAAATTATCGTTCCGATCCGTTCATAACCGACCCGTAATTGAAAATTCCAAAAAAATAGCAAAATATAATTCAAAAAATTAAAAAATACCATTATAGTTTCTTTCCAAGCCAAAATAGATTGGGGAAGGCACAAGAAAGAGAGAAAATAAAAAATTATAGTTCCGTCCAGATGCGCAATATAAAACTCCAAAAAAATAGCAGAATAATTCAGAAAATTAAAAAAATACCATTATTTCAAGCCATAATAGGTTGGAAAAGGCTGAGGAAAGAGAGAAAATAAAAATTATCGTTCCCAGTTTCGTCGCTTACCCGACATGTAATAGAAAATTGCAAAAAATTCATAAAAATTAAAAATTCCATTATGGCTTCTTTTCATCCAAAATACGTTGAAGAAGGCCACAAGAAAGAGGATATAATGAAACATATTGTTCCGATCCGTTCCTACCCACCCGACCCATAATTGAAAACTTCCATAAAAATAGCAAACAAGGATACGTAAAAGTAATAATTACCCATATGGACTTAATTTCAAGCCGAAATAAGTTGGAAAAGGCTGAGAGAAAGAGAGAAAATAAAAATTATCGTTTCGTTTCGTTCCAACCCAACGCGAAGTAGAAAATTCCAAAAAAATAGCAAAGAAATTCAAAAAAATTAAAAAATACAATTATGGCTTCATTTCAAAGCCAAAAATACGTGGAGAAGGTCAAGAAAGAGAGATAATGAAAATTATCGTTCCAATCCGTTCCTAACCGACCCGTAATTGAAAATTCAACAAAAAAACAACAAAAAAATTCAAAAAATTCAAAAATACCATTTTGGCTTCATCTCATGTCAAAATAGGTTGGAAAATGATGAGAAAGAGAGAAAATAAAAATTATCGTTCAGTTCCGTTCCTACCCGACGCACAATAGAAAAATCCAAAAAATAGCGAAAAAAATTCAAAAAATTATAAAATATCATTATGGCCTTATTTCAAGCCAAAATAGGTTGGAAAAGGCAAAGAAAGAGAGAATAAATAAAAATTGTCGTTTCGTTTCGTTCCTACCTGACGCGAATAGAAAATTCCAAAAAAAATAGCTAAAAAATTAAAAAAACATCATTATGGCCTCATTTCAAGCCATATAGGTTGGAAAAGGCCGAGAAAGAGTGAAAATAAGAAATTATCGTTCCATTCCATTCCTACCTGATGCGTATAGAACATTCTAAAAAAATAGCAAAAAAATTATAAAATACCATTATCGGTTCATTTAAAGTCAAAATAGGATGGAAAATGATGAGAAAGAAAGAAAATAAAAATTATCGTTTCCATTTCGTCCTTACCCGACGAGTAATAGAAAATTACAAAAAAAATTCACAAAAAAAATTAAAAAATTCCATATATGGCTTCTTTTCAATCCAAAAATACGTTGAAGAAAGGCCAAGAAAAGAGATATAATGAAACATATTGTTCCGATCCGTTCCTACCCACCCGACCCATAATTGAAAATTCCATAAAAATAGCAACAAAATATGTAAAAGTAATAATTACCCATATGGCTTAATTTCAAGCCGAAATAAGTTGGAAAATGCTGAGAAAGAGAGAAAATAAAAATTGTCGTTCCGTTTCCTTCCTACCCGACGCGTAATAGAAAATTCCAAAAAAGTAGCAAAATAAATTCAAAAAATTAATAAATACCATTATGGCATCATTTCAAGCCAAAATAGGTTGGATAAGGCAGATAAAGAGAGAAAATAAAAATTGTCATTCCGTTCCGTTCCGTTCCTACACGACGTGTAATAGAAATTCCAAAAAAATAGCAAATAAATTTAAAAAATCAAAAAAATGCAATTCGGGCTTCTTTTCAAAGCCAAAATTGGGTGGGAAGGCCGAGAAAGAGAGAAAATAAAAATTATCGTTCCGATCCGTTCATAACCGACCCGTATTGAAAATTCTAAAAAAATAGCAAATTAAATTCAAAAAAAAAATTAAAAAATACCATTATAGTTTCTTTTCAAGCCAAAATACATTGGGGAAGGCCAAGAAGAGAGGAGAAAATAAAAATTATAGTTCCGTCCAGATGCGTAATATAAAACTCCAAAAAAATAGCAGAAGAATTCAGAAAAATTAAAAAAATACCCATTATTTTCAAGCCATAGTAGGTTGGAAAAGGCTGAGAAAGAGAGAAAATAAAAATTATCGTTTCGTTTCGTTCCAACCAACGCGAAATAGAAAATTCCAAAAAAATAGCAAAGAAATTCAAATAATTAAAAAATACAATTATTGGACTTCATTTCAAGCCAAATAGGTTGGAGAAGGTCAAGAAAAGAGAGATAATGAAAATTATCGTTCCGATCCGTTCCTAACCGAACCGTAATTGAAAATTCCAAAGAAAACAACAAAAAAATTCAAAAAATTCAAAAATACCAGTTTTGGCTTCATCTCATGTCAAAATAGGTTGGAAGAATTGATGAGAAAGAGAGAAAATAAAAAATTATCGTTCAGTTCCGTTCCTACCCGACGCATAATAGAAAAAATCCAAAAAATAGCGAAAAAATTCAAAAAATTAATACAATATCATTATGGCCTTATTTCAAGCCAAAATAGGTTTGGGTAAAAGGCAAAGAAAGTAGAGTAAAATTAAAAATTGTCTGTTTCGTTCGTTTCGGATTCCTACCTGACGCGCAATAGAAACAATTCCAAAAACATAGCAAAAAATTAAAGAAAAATCATTATGGCTTCATTTCAAGCCATA
>JAXUIC010000582.1:0-27084 GCA_035136125.1 Quercus rubra
TTATTGTACTTGTTTATGCCTTAAAGTATTGTTCTGGTTTTATTGCGTATCATTTACTCTTATTCCGCACTTAATTAAGTCAGAGTAAATTGACTATAGTGTTTCACACTATTTGAGCTTTCAGCTATGATACATTGATACATTTATCAAATTCATTTGTGAATGCTCGAGTCAGATGATTTTGGCAAAGTTGGCCAGGTATATGAGTAGCCCTACTTTATGAGGTGTAACGTGTGCTGTGATGTGATGTGAGCATCATTTGTAAATCTTGAGGGTTTATTTATTTATTTTTTAATTTCCCAAGAAATGAGGCATTAAATCAAGGGCTAGTAACACTTTGAATTTATTTCATAAGTACTCAAAATTCTTAACAGGGCAGAAGGGCCAAGATTCATTAATTTCTTACATTTTTATTAATCACAATCAATACGTTATATGATGATCCATGATAATAAATATCATTTATTTGAAAATGTTGGTGTAATACACATTATTTCCAATTCATAAATTATATATTTAATTATAATAGAAAACCTCATTACAGATTTCAAGTTCATCACAGGTTTTAGATTTAGGTATGAGTGAGTTTTGCCATTGTTCCTAAACTTATGTTTAAGTCTAGAATATGTTATAAGACGTTTTTATCACGGAATAGCCAAAGGGGGAGATTGTTAAGTTATGGTTTTTGACATAACATTTATATTGGCTTTATTCCATGACAAAAAGTGTTGTAATTTCATTAATTTATTCCCTTGTATTTTATGGGATTTAATTGTAATGGGTTTAGTATTAAGTTGGTGAAGATTGCTCAAGATAGTGAAATTCGCTACTTGCTTGCGACTGACTCACAAGTGGACAACTCATGAAAGGTCACGTGAGAAGCACATGTTGGAATTTGAACAGTCTTTTGCCAAACTATATTTCGCAAGTCACTTCGCACTTGGCCAACTCGTGAGTGACCTGTAAAACTCTCTGCCTGAATAATTTTAAGTATGACTCTTATACCCTTTACCCATACTATATATACCCACATTACCCACAAAATTGTAAGGAGGCTATTCAGAAGAAAAGCTTGGAGAGGTTTCTACAACACCCACCTTGTTAGAGAGAGCTACTCATCCTCAAGAAAGAAATCCTTGTTGTCTGTTCTCCTCACCTCTCTCATTGTCATACCTTGAAAGGAGATTTGTACCCAAACACAACCCACACCTATTTAAAGTGTAGAGAGTGTTTTAGAGACTGGGAAATATAGGGTATTTTCCTAAATAAGTCGGTAAGGCTTGGCAGATGCAATCGGGTGGTATTGTAGGATCTGGATAACTAGTGAAGACAAGACTCTGAAAAGTCCATTGGTAGCTGGAGCTTGGGGGGCTCAAGTACTTTGGGTAGATTAGGCTTGGAGGGTCTTTTTGGTATCCATATACTCCAACTTATTCACTAGTGGATCATTTCGACTTGGAGGGTCATGGAGAGATTTTTCGCCGAGTTCTTCAGTTTCCTCTTCGATAATATATCGTCGTGTTATTCTTTTACCCACTGCCCTTTCCATTTTAGCATTGCACTTATTTGTTCATCCATGCAATTTTTGAGTGCTTCGATCAATTAATTTGCTAATCACATATATTCCGCATCAAGTGTATTTAGATTAAAATTAATCAAGCCATAATTAAGAATTGGGAGTCTAAACAAGCTATAGTGTTTTACACTATTTGAGTTTTCAATTAGCATTTATTGTTGTCACGATCTTGTTGAGCCGCGTTAACTAGCATTTTGATTTACTTTAGTCCATTTTTGTCTAATTTGATCCACTTAGGTCCATTCAGTCCAATCTGGTCTACTTTGACCCATTTCAGTCTAGTTTGGTCCATTTTGGTCTACTTCAATCCATTCGGTCCATTTCGATGAATCTTTGGGATGAGAGATTTTCGTAGAAAGAAGAGTTGTTTTATTAACAATTATGTTACATTCTCAGTGTAATATTGATAGATTTTTTTTTTTATTTATAAAATTACAATTTTCTTATGTTATTAAAGTCTTGTATTTTTTTTTCCCTAATGCAAATAATGGATTTACTTATATCTGTTTTCTTTTTATGTCATTTGAGAAGTATAGAGGAATGTACCGTATGTAAGGAGCACTAGAAACAAATTCTAACCACACATTACATTATTTACAAATTATCTTGCTTTATATAATAATTGAATGTAAAATCCATTATATTTCCTATTATATATATAAAAAAAAGTTTACTAAATTTAAAACAAATAAAAAATAAATAGCTTAATTAAGAAAATCTAATATATCATGCCAAATATAATTTGTTATAAAATAATCATATCATTTTAAGTAGGGTTTGAGACAATCGGGCAAAATGTTGAAATAGAACTTTTTCGTGAAATACGTAGTAAAATAGCATTGCTCGTAAAATATGTAGCAGAATGCCATATAACTCAATTTTAAGGAGATCGAGTTCCATGAGTTTTTTGCCACGGTGGCACCCAGTGATGGGGCTTTTCACAATAAAAAATGTCACGTTGAACTCGATTTTGTGAAAATTGAGTGGAACTCAATTCTTAGAAAATCAAGTTCTTGTAAATTTTTTTAGAAAAATATAGTAGAACTTGATTTTCAGAAAATCGAGTTTTGTGTAAATTTTTTTTTTTTTTTTAAATAATGGAAAATGCCTATGAGGCATTTTATCAAACACCTTACGTGCAAACATACGATTTGTATATGAAGCAATGCATGGACATGTGAAAATCTACCTTTTCTACATGTTTAACTATTTGACAATGACCACCATTCAAAGAACTTCATAAAATATAAACAAAAAATGGATAGGAAATTTGACAAGAAATTATGTTCCCATAGAGTGAAGTCTAACCGAGAACTCAAAATCTCAAAAACGAACTCTAAGGATTGTGGTCAATGTAAATTGTTTGAAGGTACCTTAAATATAGTTGGGGAATGAAATGTGAATGATCGTGGTTGAGTATTGCCGAATAAAATAGAGGGTTTGAAAGAATGGCAGTCGTGAGAATGAGAGAGGGTGGTTTAAAAAACATAATTTGTCAATTGCTCTTTAAAAACCAACTTAAGTGGTTTTGGCGGGTAGTCCAATCGCGAGACACCTACCAGACCATCTAATTGAAGAGATTACTTAAACAACTTAAGTGGTTCTGGCGGGTAGTCTAGTAGAGAGACACCCGCCATACCATCTAATTGAAGACTTTACTTAACAAACTTAAGAAAGAACTTGATATTCAGGAAATGAAGTTCTACATTACACATAATTCGATTTTCCTAAAATCAAATTCTACGTGGAATTTTTAATTGATAAAAGCCAGCTTAGCTAGGTGACCGAGTGCTACTATGGTACTTCACTAATGGAACTCAATTTTTATAAAATCGAGTTTTGTGTAGAATTTGATTTTTTGAAAATCAAGTTTTAAAAGAGTGGTATTCTGCTTCATATTTCACGAACAATGCTATTTTGTTGAATATTTCGCGAAAAAAAATGCTATTTTGCCATTTTTTTTCCTGAAATTAGCTCTTATTAGTCTCATATACTATTTTCATTTCTCACTCTAAAAAAAACAAATCATCAAATTTTTTCATGCATTGTACTGCGGCCACAGGTATGTGACTAGTTCATCTAATTTTCAAAACAATCAAATGATTTAAACATAAACGACAATCTTAAATAACTCCTCACAAAAGCTATCTTTTGAAATTTGAACTTAAAATCTTGATACATAAGAAACTTTCTTAAAACAACTAAGTGCTTTAAATCCCAACAATAGTTCACCTATAGCACAATGATCACATTCTAGCACCAACTTGTTACTACGGAACAGAGTAGCTAATCTGAAAAAATATAGGAACAATGAGAATGAGCTAAAAGCTCA
Organism: Quercus rubra; assembly: GCA_035136125.1. Taxonomy (NCBI): domain Eukaryota; kingdom Viridiplantae; phylum Streptophyta; class Magnoliopsida; order Fagales; family Fagaceae; genus Quercus; species Quercus rubra. The sequence goes on from JAXUIC010000582.1 coordinate 3,909, forward strand.
AGAAGTAGTAATTGATATACAACCATACAAGTTTATATTTAGAACGCTCCAACATAAAAATAAAGGGAAACAAGTTGATAGTTGTATACTTATATATTCATAAATGAATGATCATACTATATGCATAGCAGAATTATAAGCACAATGTCAAAAACATAAAATTAAATATGTCATGTACTATGTCTTGCCCCCGCAACAAGGGTCACTTTCATGTGTTGCCCCCATGGGTAAGGCCATTGAAAAACATGTAACCACCAGTCAAAACTCAAAATTACATCTACCACCACATTATCCTAATCTCCACAAAACCATTCACATTCACTAGATCATGGCCCACGCATTTTCCCCATGGGTGGGATCACTGAAATTAATTTATAGAAAATTGTACAATCAAAGTTTCATATAAACACAATCGAATGAGTTTCACAAATGAAATGACCCAATGATATAAGAATTAAATGTGAGATGTAAAGACAATGACAATGAGTTTAAGGATATCCAATAAGCATGGAAATTTATAATATAAAAAAATGGACATTCAAGTGGTTTTATCAATTAACGTGCAGAACATGCAGAAGGTAAGGGGGGTGGTGTATGAAGTCCCAATTGGCTTAATACGCAAATAATTCTAATGAGGGCACAAATAATTCCACACCCACACAAACGAAAAATATAAGAAATATTATTAACCCCAAAATTCCAAATATGCATCTTATACATTAATAACTAGTAAGATCCTTATACTATACTTAAGATAAATTTAAATTAATACTATTTTTGGTCACTTCACCAATTACATGTTCATAATTGAAATTAGATATCTTAATTTGATAATTGCACCTTCAATTTCACATAAAAGCATTAAGAACACCGAAAGCCCAAATTGCCCTAAACCCCAATCTTAGCAATTTTAATTCTTTGATTAATCCCAAATCTATGATGATTTCGTCCCATTGGTGTTAAAAACCCTCGGTAGATATCCCAGTTTCATATTATTTCATCCAATTTAATTAAACCCCTTATCGGATTGAAAAACCTTAATTCTCATAATAAACATGTTGCTTTAAAACCCATCTTCTATTAAATACCTTCAAAACTGTCAAACTATGATCCAATTGGGAGTTTAAATCTTTAATTGGGACCCTTAATTGCATTCTTGAGCAACCAATTTTAATGTATTAAAAGCCAAATCACAAAACCCTAATTTTAAGAACACCAAAAGCCCCAAATTGGCCTAAACCCTAATTTTGGCAATTTTAACTCTTTGATTAATCCCAAATCTATGATGATTTCATCCCATTGGTGTTAAAAACACTAAGGGTCCATTTGGATACAACTGAAAATTGAAACTGAAAACTGAAAAATACTGTAGCAAAATAAATTTTAAATGTGTAAATAGTACTGTGGGGCTCATTTTTAATGAAAAAGTTGCTGAAAAGTAAAATTTGTGGGTCCATGAATAGTGCATGATGTGCACTAATTGGCTGAAAAAAAATAGAAAAGTCAAACTTTGCAGCTACTGTTCATTGAACAGTAGCCGCAGTCTCACAAATGCGTGCAAAAAAAAAAAAAAAAAAAAAAAAACATAAAACGTAAAACGCCAAACGCCAAACACCCAATCCAAACTCAGCCTAAGTTGATATCCCAGTTTCATATTATTTCATCCAATTTAATTAAACCCCTTACCAGATTGAAAAACCTTAATTCTCATAATAAACATGTTGCTTTAAAACCCATCTTCTGTTAAATACCTTCAAAACTATTGAACTATGACCAAATTGGGAGTTTAAATCTTTAATTGGGGCCCTTAATTGCATTCTTGAGCAACCAATTTTAATGGACTAAAAGCCAAATCACAAAACACCCAAATTTAAGCATAAAACCCTAATTCTAATATGCAACATCTCTAATAATATGTTAATAAGCAAATTTTCTGATCAATTCGTTGTTTAAATCTTTAATTTGGGTGCTTAATTTCATGATTTATTTGTCAATTGAATGAAAATATAAGTGTAACATAGAAACCCCTAAATCATGCCTTATGTGTAACCCTAACTTAGGGTTTCTCTAATTCTAACCAAAACAATAGGATTTAAGTAAAATTGACCTCTTACTGTCAAAAAAGTAAAATTGACCTCAATTTTTTTTGGGGAGGGGGGGGGGGGGGGTGGTGGGGGTGGGGAAGCTTGATTACTTATCAAGGGAGTATTTGATTGAAATAAATACGCCAAGGTGCCAAAATGGGAATATATATATATATATATATATATAAATGTCAAAATGTGGTGACCGAAACTCAAGGGACGGCGGTGGAGGTCTGGGCTGAGATGAAAGGAAAATCATTGACCGAGTAATATAATATTATAACCAAAGAGATACTGTTAATGCAATTGTAAATTTAACAAAACCTATAACTGCAATGAACTTCTGTCTCATGAAATTTGGTGCACTACCATTTGGATTGGGGAAGCCAATCTTTTCTTGTTAACATGAAATTAATTGGCATGATTAAATTCTGCCTCTATAATGTGGTTTAGCAATGTGAGCTAAAACAAGAAAATTGTTGGTAAAATACCACTTTTTCAATAGAGAGATGGGGAAAAAGCCATAACTCTCCCATGTCCTTCCAACGTTTTACAAATGTATTATGTGTCAATGCTGTGATGCCAGAGATCCAATCCCAAAGAAAATTTCTCCAACTCCACGCTCAAAATCTTTAAATAATTGATGGTCCAAGCCTTTTGCAAACGCCTCAAAAAATATGAAATCATTGTAGCCAAAGCTGTCAGCAACAATTTTTTCTTTTGACCTTCTAAGTTCTAACATGAAAGGAATACAAGGTGTCAGCATTCGGGATCCTTACATATTGGTGAAAAGCAGGGCTGAAGGTATCAACACAAAGCATGAACCCTATAATTGCACTGTATTCAGTGCAGCAAGACAATTCTGGTTGTAGATGAGTGAGGTGATATGCTACCTATACTATGTCACCGTGCCAAGGATGTAAGATATGGAAGTTCCTGCCTGTGACATGTTAGCCAATTCTATTAGACAACTTGACAATCTCAAACTTTAGTTAGAGGCAATCTCGGATAGAGGTTTTTCTTATATGTGTTTGTTCTTATTTCTCTCTCCCCCCCCCCCCCCCCCCCCCCCCCCCCCCCCCCCCGGGCGTAAAAGTAATCATAGGTTGAGCTTTTGCATTGATATCACAAAACTAGTTCAGGATTGAACTCAGAATTCTTTGCATATCTGGAACCTTATCTGAGCAAATTCTTATAGTTAAAAATTCTGTGATCTGCACATTTTCACATTGCTATGTGAATGATATTAATTCTGGGAAAAAAAGGGAAATTAATCATCCTTGTTGCCATTCACCTCAAATCAAGGTTTTGCACAGTACCACTAACACTACTTCAAACACACACACACACACACACACAAGGACTTTTTTGTACAATTCTCCCCATGTAGAGAAAACCTAGTTAGGGGAGACATGATTGAAAAAGATGAAATTTTACAATGAAAATTGGTAAATGTTATTGATACCACACCCATTCAGTATTCACATGTCAGGATTGAATTTTAAATTTAAACAATCAAATGAGAAGAGACAAGCGATACTTCGCAATAAAATATCATTATTCTATTCAACCCACTCCAATATTATAAGTCCTAAATTAGTATACCCTGTAAGATAATTTTGAAGGTCCAATCAACAACGGAAAACTTACAAAGAGAGCTCAAGAAGAAGAAACAGAAACTTGTAGAGTGAAATGGATTGTTAACTCAACCTTTGTCACATTTGCTTATAAAGGAGCTCTAGTTCTGCTAATTGTTATCCTTCTCTGTCAAGTATTTCAAGGACCATAGATGGGCAGCAATTACCAAAGTGCATAGGCAGCATAATGTAGCATTACCCTTGTAGTATAAATTTCAAGATCCTTGTAGCATGGACTAATGATAGGAATTTAAATTATATATTTCACAATTTTTTGATGGAAACATGATCCATTGTTGCAGTTGCCACCAATTTTACATTCACCATTGACAATTAATGTAAATCGATATACTCAATAGGGTCAATATCAAATGTGATTTCTTCTATTTTAATTTCCCTTGAAAACTGAAAACTGAAAATTAAAAAATAAAAATAAAAAGGATTAAGGAGTTATATAACATTGAAATAAAGACATATATAAGCATATTCTTAGTGCGCAAAAATTGACAGCTTGAATTCAAGAAAACAGATATGATAAATCCAATAAAGGAGAAGCAATGACTGTTAAAATTCTGGTCTCCATTCGATTTTTGTTTTATAATAATATTCCATACAGAACTAAAAGGTACAGAGAATACTGGAATCAAAGAATTATCACTATCAAATCATTCTTCTCCATGACTTGGGATTTAGCAACTATAGTTACAGTCTTGCAATCATTTTCTTCTTTGCAAAGACAGTGGAGTTCCTTACTCAAAGACAATGGATAATCAATGCTCAGCACATTGGTGTATGAATACAAGTAACTCTAATGGTATTGATTTACAAGAAATCTCTATCAATTAAGCATGCTGGTTCAAGCAATGACAAAATCATACATTCAATAAAGTTGGATGCTGAAAAAATTGGAGGCTTCTGCTTATACATTCACGGAGTTTGTTGGCTTCCAGTCCAGTTCCTTTTGGCCTCAATCATCCTCTATAGGAATCTAGGAGCTGCCCCCTCCATTGCTGCATCATCTGCCACAGTTTTGGAGATGGTATGCAACACACCTTTGGCCAAAATGCAAAAAAGGCTCCACTCGAAGATTATGGAAGCCAAGGCTGCAAGAATCAAAGTGACTTCAGAAACTCTAAAGAGTATGAGAGTGTTGAAGCTGCATCCATGGTAACCCATGTTCTTGAAGAATCTCCTTTATCTGAGGGAAACTAGCTGAAAAGATACCTATTTTCTAGCTCAGTAGTGGCCTTTCTTTTCTAGGCTTCACCAACTTTTGTTTCTATTTTCACTTTTGGACTTTGCATAATACTGTACATACTGTTCATAGCAGGAACAGTCCCCTCTGGTTTAGCCACTTTCTGTGTTTTACAAGAACCCATCTACAACCTACCGGAGTTCATTTCAATGATGGCTCAAACAAAGGTCTCTGTTGATCTTGTCCAAGAGTTGGAGAAGATCAAAAGAAGATAAATTATCATACTTCCATAGATTCCAATATTGCTATTGAAATTGATATTGGAGAATATGCTTGGGAAAGTGATGAAAAAATACAGAGACCTACAGTCAGAATTATGGAGAATATGACAATATTGAAAGGTGAAAAGGTTGCAGTATGTGGTTCTGTTGAGTCAGGAAAGTCTATACTAGGTGAAGGTGAAATTCCAAGAATTTATGGGGGAGGAGTAATAGTTTATGGAAGAAAAGCCCGTGTCCCCCAGAGTGTTAGGATTCAAATAGTTACAATTAGGGAGAATGTCTTGTTTGGCAAAGAAATGAACAAGGCATTCTATGATGATGTATTGGAAGCTTGTGCTTTGAATCAAGATATCAATATTTGGCAAGGCAGAAATTTAAGTGTAGTTGGGGAGAGGGAAATGAACTTAAGTGGAGGGAAAAAGCAGAGAATCCAACTGGTCAAGGCTATCTGTAGTGATGCGGATGTTTATTTCCTGGATGACCCCTTCAGTGCTGCCGATGCACTTGGTATATTAGTCAATTGGAGAATTCTCTCAAACAATAAGATGTTGTTCTCAACATTTCACAAATTCCATATCACCAATGCTTGAAGAACATTTATGTTCAAAATATAGGTAGCTGCCAGTCCTGCTAAGCCTGAGATAGATCATCAAGTGAATTAGTTAAGCGTTGATATTTAAAAGAAATCTGAAGATAATGTGTAGGTAGAAACATGCTTGATATGTGTAAATTTCCACACATTAATGTTGAAGTGTTTTAATTTTGGGGAGACATAAGAGTTCAATTTCTTCAATTCTTTGAGTTTTATGTAGTTGTCAATTTCTGCACACATTTTTGTAATTTACTTTATTAAGAACAAGAGAGACATGTAAACTAACTGGGTTCAACAGATGACCTTGACAGGCTCACCAAGATGATCAAAACAAGGAAGACAACGAGGCTGAACATAAAGTTGATCCAAATGCACAACCTTTCCATTGTGGCAGAATTGTGAAAGGCTACCTGAGAATAAGCATTCGGAAAGGTGCAATGAACACCATGTTAGTTGTAAGAAATGTGAAAATTTTAAAGATTGAAAGAAAAAAAATGTGTGCAACATATATGTTTAAAAGTATAGTTAGATAAAAGAAAAAAAAAAAAAAATCTTTTTCATTACGGATTATGTGTAGTGTGATGTTGCTGTACATTTTCTTTCCAACTATATATAAGTTTGATCATAGCAGGTATAACTGGATATCAATGTGAAACACAATAGAATGTGAAAAAGGTAAAAATAAATAACAATAAATTTCAGAATGCATGTCTAGGCATCAAAGTTGCAAGATCCCCACACAGGCTAAAGGTTGCCTGGACAATTTAATACTCTTTTTCTTCCCTCTTCCATGACATATGAGGAAAAAAATGGCATTTCCAACTGGAATATCTTACTGATTTGAATATAAATGCGAGGAAAAGAGAGATAGGAGATTATGAGAGGCAACTTATTCATGAACTAGGTAGCTTTTTCCCTATTCCACTGCCAGACATAATTGTTGGATTCATATTCAACCAGTAGGTATGTTAGAAACCTATCCAATAATCATATCCTTCTCTTGTCATATTTGAAACAAGAACTTCATGAACCTTGACATTTATAAGCCATGTGACACAACTGATTCAGTCTCATATGAGATTGTAAATTTATAACCAACATAATGCCAGACACAATTGAACAGAAGTCCCAGACACAAAGAGTATTAGCTAAAAGTGTTTGTGTTAACTAATTCATAGCTGTTACAGAAGAATGGGAAGAGAGACATAGGGGGAAGGAAGGGAATGTGGAAGCAAGATGCAAAATCAGACTTACAATGTGGAAGCAGAAGCACTTTACAATAATAGACTTGCAAATGTAAAAGAACAATAAGAAGAAAAAATCACCACCTACTCACTCCTGAATGTCGTAAACCCAAATATGTATACATTGATAATCCCATAAAGATTCAAAAACGTTTGCAGAAAAACAGGTAAGAAGCAGAAGACATAAAATAAGAGTGGATGCAAAGAGAGTACAAACCTAATTATCTAATACACCTACATGCACCTAATTATCAATAAGAGTGGATGCAAAGAGAGTGCGAACCTAATTATCAATAATCTTTCTTCATAAAACTATAAACTTTGGTACCTTACAACCATCTGATCCAATGTAGTACAAAATTTAAAAATAGATTCTATAAGATGTTCCAAAAGGCTCCTTGAAAAATGAGCAACCTACTTATGATACAATTCCTGCCAACCTTCTTTTTTTTTTTTTTGGATGGGTAGAAATTCATTAAACGTAGGAACCTCAATGAAATCAAATATTGAAGGTGGTCTACTCACATTTAAGGATAGCCAATAGCATAGTGAACCTAGGAACTGAAATTTGGATCTCTCTAGAGATAATTAATGTTCTTCAAACATCCTCCTATTCCTCTCCCTCCATACATGCATTAAACAAAGAGCAACTTACATGCTCTATTTCTAAAAGTCTTAAAACTTCGATGCTAGCATTGAAGCACTCCTTTCACCATCTTAGGCATCACCCTTTCACCCTAGTAGATACAAATACAAATTTCCATAAACCCATAGCTACTGGACAATAATGAAGTAGCAAATGATCTACATTTTCATCACTACTTTTACATATTAGACACCATTTTTCCATCACCATGTCTTCTAATTAGATTATATATAGTGAGAATCTTTCTCCAAGCTACCTACCTCGGAACTTTTTAATTCTAGTTGTTCGAGATTCTATTTTCGCAGGACAATATACATTAGAAGCCTAAAGACATAAATAAATTTGACATAAAGCAAATTGAAGATGGTTATTCACATTTACTCATTACCTGAATGATCTCATCAAGCAGAAAAACGTGCATAAAGGGATCCCATTTCATGGATAAGACCCTCTGCAAAAACTACAAGACCACCACTTGTGCATAATATCCAGTCTAACAAGTTCACCATCTGGATCTGCAATCAGATCTTCATACTTTCACCTTTCATCACCTATCAAAATGTGCATTTAAAACCAAGTGATAAGCAGCTTGAGAGGAAATTTCAAGTAGGTGTTGGACAAGGATTCCAATAAATTACCAGAACAAGGTCAACAGCACCTAAAAATTCCACTTGATGAGTAGCATAGATGGCATAGGCTCTTGGGACAATAGTTGCAGGAAACACTTTTGCAAAAAGCATTCTATCTTTAATTGAAATACATCTAATGGTGCATGCACAACAAAAATCAAGTTAAGACACAACGATAAAATGTAACTTGCCTTGAACAAATACGTTCCGTTCTGCACATCAATAGGACTGAAAACTCATCTACGAAATAAACACTGGCATCAGGATATACAACTCTTGCCAGTGGATCCTCTGCTTTTGTCCTCCACTCAAGTTCATCCCCTCTCTCCAACTACATTCAAATCTCTGCCTAGCCAAATCTTGATGTCCTGGTTCAAAGCACATGCTTCCAGTATATCCTCATAATATGGCTTGTCCATTTCCTTGCCAAACAACACATTCACTTTAATCATGCCTGTTTGAATCCAAGCACCCTGGGGCACGTAGGCCCTTCTTCCATAAACTGTTACTCCTCACTAGAAATCCTTGGAATATCACCTAGTGTTGTAGAGAGAAGGCTAGACTTTTCTGATCCAACAGAACCACGTACTGCAACCTTTTCACCTTTCAACATTCTCATATTTCTCCATAATTCTGACTATCGGTCTTCGTATTTTTTCATCACTTTCCCAAGCATATTGCCCAATGTAAATTTCAACAGCAATGTTGGAAGCTATGGAAGTATGATTATTTATCTTCTTATGATCTTCCCCAATGAGCTATTGGATATGATCAATACAGGCCTTTGTTTGAGCCACCATTGAAATGAACTTTGGTAGGTTGTAGATGGTTTCTTGTAAAACACGGAAAGTGGCTAAAGTAGGGGTTGTTCCTGCTGTCAATGATATGTTCAATACCATGTATACGCCAAAAGTGAAAACAAAAACAAAAGTCGGTGAAGCCCAGAAGAGAAAGGCCATTGCTGAGCTTGCAAACGGGTATCTTTTCAGCCAGTTTCTCTTAGTTTCCCTCAGATGAAGGAGATTCTTCAAGAAGTGGATTGCCATGAATACAGCTTCAACACTCTCATACTCTTCAAAGTTTCTGAATTCACTTTGATTCTTGCATCCTTGGCTTCCATAATCTTTGAGTGAAGCCTTTTTTTGCATTTTGGCCAAAGGTGTGTTGCATACCATCACCAAAACTGTCGCAAAAGATGCAGCCGTGGAGGGGGCACCTCCTAGATTCCTATAGAGGATGATTGAGGCCAGAAGGACCTGGACTGGAAGCCACCAAACTCCGTGAATGTATGAGCAGAAGTCTCCAATTTTTTCAGCATCCAAGTTGATTGAATTTATGATTTTGTCATTGCTTGAACCAGCATGCTTAATTGATAGAGTTTTCTTGTAAATCAATACTATTAGAGTTGCTCATACTCATACACTGATGTGCTGAGCACCGATAGTCCATTATCTTTGAGTAAGGAACTCCATTGTCTTTGCAAAGAAGAAAATGGTTGCATGAATCAGACCATAGTGGATTTCAATTAAAGAATGCATCATCATCACCAGAGGAACTTTCCAACTTCTGTTTGCTGTAAAGGTTCTACTATGTCATTGTGTTTCCTAGTACAACTAGTAGGAAAAGCATTGAAACAAAGCTGTATTGCCAAAGGAAAGGTAGCAAAATCAAATATGTTAGGTTCTGGCAAAGGACTTGGCAAATCAATGGATTTGAAATGGGTGATTTTGTAAAGAGAGAATCAGAATCAAAGGTGAAGGAAAAGATCCACAAGAGGATAAGGATTAATGGCCACCTTATGTCTTCACTTAGTGTTCTATTCTTTGAAAAGACTACAACTAAATTTGCTAAGACCCAAGTCATGACTAAGAACACAGATTTGCTAGTGATAAATCTATGATTCCAGTATTCATAAAAACCAAAACCAAGGTTCAAAATTGAGATGATGACGTTACAGGCGGTGACAAGGAGGCTTTGGTGATTTACACATGGTGGGTCTGTGAGATTTAGAAAAATGTCCTAGTTCTGAAGCATAAAATGGAGTAGAACTGGTACAGCTGTGAGCTGTCCAATGCTCCAATTTTCTCTATCTTCCGCAACTGCATCCTTGCACAGATTCCAGAATGAAAAACCCAATTAGCAATAAAAGATAGATGGTAAATTTTGATAAAGAGAGAGTAAAAGAAACTAGGAGTTATATTGCAACGTCTTACTTACTAATTTCTACACCTGGTGAACCAAGAAGCCTCTGATCTTGATTCACTATCATTGTGAGATTATACTTGTTGAGATCCTGACATATCAAGTTATCTTAGATGAAAAAAATGCAAGAGGGAGAAGGTTCATATGATTATTTTAAAGTTGTGATGTCTAGTTCTAACCTTCCAAATCTCTTTATCCAAGTGCTGTTGCAAAGGATCCATATTACTAGAGAGAGGCTTGATTTTGCTCTGAAGATGATGAGGGCCAGGAAGCAACCAACCAAATTCCATGGATTTACCAGCAGAAGTCTCCAATTTTTTCAGCATCCATATTGATTAAACTAATGATTCTACTGTTTCTTAAACCAGCGTAAGAAGCCGCCCATATACCAATGTGATGAGCACCATAATACCATTGTCTTTCAGTAAATGAATCCATCCACTGTGTTTGCAAAATACAAGATGAAACATATTATTGTTGTGACTTCATTTTATTGAGTTCATGTGGAACTACATATTGTTATAGATATTTCTTAATTATGGAAAAACACAAAAAAATTGTGGACTTGCCCATATAGTTTGTGCTAAAAATTACAGCGATCGTGGCCATAGTATTTTATATACTAATATCACTTTAAAGTTTTAGAAAAATAATATGAATTGTTACAGAACTAATGATGAGACATTTACGTTCAGTACTATAATCTTATATACTTATTTTTTTCAGACTTAATTATTTGTTGAAAAAAATAAAACCCAAATGTTTCCTTTTGGAATGTCTGATAAGTTTGCTTTCAAGCATCTATCAGGAGAAAGGCTGAAGAAAGCCATGCTTTGTTGCAAGGTAGGAAACAAAGAAGAAAGCCAAATTTGGTTGCAAGGAAAAGAAGTCAATATCTGGAAACAGTTATCCTCATTCTCTCCCTAAGCGGAGCCACAGACCAAAAAATGCATATACAAACAGAATTATTTGAGTGCCTGCCATTTAGTATCACACCTGCAACCATGAAGACACAGCTTTTCTGTTCCTGGCCTTTATGGAAACCATTGAAACATCTATTTTCAATGTCCAGTCATTGATACAGTACAAGCAAGACTATAAATGCTTGAATACAAGTATCAGTATTGGTATCAAAGTCAGATAAACAAAGCTGTGCACACAAGCTCATACGCATGGAGTGCAGGTCAAAGCCATGTAAACTAAGAATTAACTAGCCTCTCACCATTTACAATGTTTCATTGTCACAGCATTGTAAACATGCTTCCAGTAGAATAAGCAATCTATTGCCAGTAAGGAGTATGTTTTCACCATTTTCCTTAGTCCTTTTACCATGTTGCTATAATTAAAATAGATTTATCATTAGTGGCTGAAGATATAACATTTGATGACTAATTAATATAAGGATTTATGTTCAAAGAAATTTTTTTTACACCTGAACATTAAAATAACATTTATATTGCTGTGTTCAACATTACAAGTTCATCACCTCTGATTACCTACTAAAATATATACAAGTGTCTGTCCAGATTCCATAAAATTAATGCCACGGTAAAAAAAAAAAAAAAAACCCTTCTTGACACACATACTTCGTCCTGGTCAAATAAACTTACCACATAAACCACTCTGTTAAGATTGTCAAGATTCGATGATTTTGAATGAAAACTTAGATAACAGCTGTTGCATTCCCGATATGATCGATCCATATGTCTGCAGTGCAAGAATAAACATTCTTCAAACCCTGCTGTTAAACTTATTTTCACTAAATTCTATACAGTAAGTTGGATATCCAAGAAGATCATATTAATCCATCTCATTTTAGATGGAATTTAAGCTCACAAGTTGGTGATGCAAGGCAAAGAAATCACCAAGGTCATCAAAATATACTGAAAGAAGGTCATTTATTGAAATTTGAAAATGTTCTTGTGTCAAACAAGCTCTAATTAAGAAATACAAAATGAGTTGAAAGCAACAAATAACATGCAGGATTTGTCTCCAATATAAGGTGAATCACAAAGGATAGTTTCAATCTCCATGGGACATTATCAATCTTTAACAAAAATATGGAATATCAGATAAGTTTGCTTACTAGCATCTACATGTGTTTCTGTATTTATAGTTCGACCTAAATACATAGCCACACTAAACAGCATTTGTCAATACAAATGAAGAGCATCGAACCTGAACAGCTCAGACCTGTGAACCACATAATGCATCCTCTTAATGTTGGTCAATTTTCCATTGGTGGATAACTGGCTGAGGTTTTTCCATAAGAAAAACATATTAGAAACCTGGACCATTACAATCAAAACTACTTGCTACACACATGGGCACTTTAGAGTTTAATTTATAGTAAGAAAAAAAAAATCTATCTTTAAACCAATCAAAATCAACATCACACCCAAAAAATAATTTTCAAATTTTCATCCTTTTCACTGAATAAACAGCTATGAAAAATTGTTAACAAAAAAATAAGCGATTAGCAATTGTTCAAAAATTAATTAATTGTCTCTATGTAAATGAAAAGATCAAAGAATACAAACATTGTGTTAATTTCAACTTGGTAGAATATTAAAAGAATAAAAATAAAAACACAAATTTTGTTTATCCCAAACAACAAGCTACAAAAAAAAAAAAAAAAAAAATAAATCAGGAACCAAATTATCCACAAGAAAAAAAAAAAAAAAAAGCGAACATAGAAATTAGAAAGTTTCAGAATTACCAGCAAGGCCATTGGTGAACTTGTCGTCCAAATCGGCCAGCTCAATTGGCATCAAGCCCCTCGATTGCAAGTTCATGAGCAGCAACATAGGCTTGTTTGGTTTGATTTGTCATTGCACAAGTCTTTAAAGATTACTACGTGCCAGATGATGCCAGCACAGCCACTGAATCCCATGTACTAGAAACAAAATGAGATAGAACAGACTCAGGCACAAAAATAAGTAAAGCCAGGTGAAACTAAATTACTCGAACAGAAACTGATCATACCAAGCTAAGAACTTTGGACTGGAAACTGATCCTTCAAGACTAATCCTCCAATGAACTGGAAACTTATCAACTGACTTAAATAATGAAGGATTGTTACTATCATCCTCTTCAGCATTGTGGGCATCACGTGCAATCAAAGATATGCATCTTTAGTGCATAAAAAACATTGAGCTAAAGCAATAGTTAACTTCTTACCAAGTTGAGAGCAACCAAAAAACCTTGGCAGCTGAGTTACATAACATGATTGATACTTATAGACGAACTTTAACTTCTCTGGTAAGTGGTAAATGGTAAGAAACTAAGAAATTATTCAAAGCAAACAAATCCACATGTGAACCCATGTGGATTCATTCAAGGCTATTTGTACCAAAACCGAAGAGGCATAGAGATGTCATTTCTATGCCATTGTATCACTTAACAAGTTTTATTCTTAAATTGAGTAAATACAAAAACATAGAGAATCTGCACTGACTTGAATTAACTTCTAGTAGGTCCTTTTGAAGTTTGAAATTGCGAGTAATAGGATACAATACTACCTTTTACCTTAATATCACTATTCATTTTTCTCTTCATCTTCCTTTGTTTTGTCTCTTTTTATTCACATGCTCTTATTCTCTAAGCTTTCTCTCTCTCTCACCTTTTCTTCTCTCTACTAACATCTACCTTAATATCACTATTCATCTTTCCTTTCATCTTTCTTTATTTCGTGTTTTCTTATTTACACTCTCTTATTATAAATTTGTTATTCTCTCTTCCATTTTTTACATAGTTTTCCCTCACAAAAAGGTCTCTCTCTCTCTCTCTCAATTTTTTGGTTGATTTTCAAAACTCTAATTTGAGTTGATGTGATATAGTTGTGTTTTAAATTTTTTTATTTTTTTATTTTTTTATATTGTTAAATGTTATCCTATTGCATTGTAAAGAATTAAAGATAGTAGATATAAACATTGTATTATTATATTACATAGCATGATTTGGATAACTTAGTGCTTATTGTTTATATATATATATATATACTTTTTTTTTCTTCTTATCTTATTTTATTCAACATTAGACTAGGCTTGGTATTAAGTTATTAACATGTCGGAGATGGTTGCAAATTTAGAATTTGAGTTGGTTCATGACATGTTTTTGTGATGATAGATGCTAATGATCTTTACATGGTATATATGGAGTTTTCTTATTATTTTAGTTTTCACTTTAACAATGTAGAAATTGTTTCATCAATGATCGAGTGTTTATATGTTGCACATTTTTGAAAATCTTTTCTACGCATTGCATAGATTAGCGATTACTACAAATAATAATTGTAAAATCAATTTAAATTTGGGTTTGGAAAAGATTAAAATCCAACTTATATATGAATTCTTCTCAAATTATTTCTTTATGGGGTGTACAACTTTACTCTTATATAGCTTTTTAAAATAAATAAATAAAAGCAATCTTAAAGGGATGCAAAGTCATTAAAAATTAATATTTCATCACTGAATCAAAATATATATAAATATATATATAATATGAAAACATGGTATACAAACAAAATTAGGCAAGAACTTATTTAAATTACACAGTTGTTTTAATGAAAAGAAAACAATCATTATTTTTCTCAATATTGATCACTTCTAAAATCAGGAAGAAAATAATATTTCAAACAAATAACAACTAAAGCTACATAGGAATTTATTCAAATTACAAAAGAGCCATAATAAAAAGAAACTAATGGTTACATTCTTTAAAAGTGATAAAGAGAAAAAATTCGGAATAAATGGTTTGTCTTTTACTTTTACTTTTTTTCTTCTCATATTATTTTATTCAACATTTAAATTTAGTCACGGCCTCCATATCATTATATTATTTATAGTTCATCTCTTTATTTATTTAAAAAAATTAAACATATAATATTTTACTTAGATTAATTTAATAAATAAAAAATTGTTCTCATAAAGTGGAGTAATGCTAGGGAAACACTCATTCTCACATTTAATACGTTAAAAGAAAAATGGAATAATAAAAAAAAAATGCCAATTCAGAAACACTAAATAAATAAAAAATTAATGAGGATATCAAACCAAATATAAAATAAAGAAACTAATAATGCATATTTATTGCCATAGAACCTTCATCAAATTTTGAAAAACGATAGTTTGCCAATGGAAAAACAGAGAGAGAGAGAGAGAGAGAGAGAGAGAGAGAGAGAGTAATAACCAGTAGATAAAGAAAAAAAATCAAACATCATTAGTAACTTTTAATTAGAAAACGAAGAGACTGTAAGGAGAAGTAAAAAACAAAATAGAGATGACCATATGGAGAATATTAAAAACTTTATAGTGTAGTAAAATAAACTGTTACATTCACTTAAAAAAATAAATCAGTAATCAACAATCAAATACAATCATAGTATTAAATTTAAATTTAAAACTAATCAAACTTTAACCATGGAAACCATATTTCCAATCATAACTAAAAAAAAGTTGTTCTCTATTAATAATAGAAATTTTATAAGAAATCAAGTTAAAAAAATTTTAAATCCTTTTTTTTGACATTTCATATATATATTTATAATTTTCATACACTATTACTTTTGAAAAATCTAATGAACGATGCTGCCTCTCATTTAACAATTTCTTTGTTATGAAAATCATCAATAAATATATGCTAATGGTAAGAAGCATTACAAATGAGATTATTAAAAAAATGATAAAATTAATTAGCAACTATCATTATGGAGTAATAGTCTATGGTTTTGCGCATCTAAAGAAGTGAGATATATAGAGTTTACTTAAAGGTATATGTAAAGATTCACATTAAATATATATATATATATATATGTATGTATGTAATTATGTATGTAAATGTTTTTTAAAAAAAAAGTTATATATAAGGTTTTTATTAACTTAAAAGATAATGAAAACCAGTTATTAATAACTAAAACAATAATATTAATAAAAAATATATATATTTAATGAGAACACCAAAAAAAAAAAAAAAAAAAAATTATCACACTCAACTCACAGGTTTGCAACTAGTTGAAAGTAATACATGAGAAAAGTGTGCTAGTTAGAAAATGTCTCAATTGAGTGTTTTTATTTATTTTTTATTTTTTTAATATATAGAAAATGAATCACATTTTTTAGGATCAGAACATTCGCATAAGGTTTGGTAAAATAACATTTAACCCTTATTTTCCCAATGAACCCAAAAAAAAATACTCACATTAGTTTATACATGTAGTGTGTAAAATTAGATTTCACTTTTAATTCTTTCTTTGTGTTTCATGAGAGGAAAAAGAGAGTAAATAGTAGTGGTTGTGTATGAAGAGAAAAATGATTAGAAATTGGTATTTTAATAAAATATAGTATAGAATAAATTGTACAATGTGGGCGTTTAGAAAAAATGATTAGTTAAAAAATATTCTGAAATACAAACTGAACTCTTAAAGTTTGATTGAAATTCATTTCATTCTTTTAGCTTTATTTTCTTTCAATTAAGTTCTTTAAATTTAAAATTTATTTAATTTAGGGTTTCCATCCAATTTCGTTAAAAAATTTCCATTAACAAAATATTGTACTCACATGAAGAAAAATATCTATAAAATTAATAAAAATAATTTATAAATTTTTTTATGTGGGAATTTTTTTTTCAATATTTTTTTTCATTAGTTAATTGCATACTTAATGTAATTTTTTAACAAAATTGGACAAAATACCTAAATTAAATAAATTTGAAACTTAGAGAATTCAATCTAATAAAAATAAAGTTAGAGAACTGAAATGAATTTCAGTCAAACTTGGAAGATACACTTTACATTTTAGCCACTAGAGAAAAAAAGTTCTTTTTTTTAGAAGAAAGAACGCAAACTTTTATTGAAAAACTTAGTCATGATTAGCTAAAAGAACAACAAAAAGGTGGAAAGGAACATCCTTTATCCACACTAATAAACCATTCACTTGTCTTGCATGTTGAGCTAGGTTATGAACTACATAATTGTCTAATCTACAAGTATGAGAAAAAGAAATACTACTGAAGGCATCTATAGTAGGCTGCACAAAATCAAGGAGATGATCGAAGGAAGCTAGGGATTCATCCTCACTTTTCAGAGAATTGATCACCACCTCTGAGTCGCCTTCGAGGATAATGGAATAGTGGCCAAGATCTTGAGCAAAGAGAATGGCTTGCACTGCCGCTAAGGCCTCAACATCAATGGAGGAGGGAGGAAGAATGACCTTTTTTTGGAAGAAAAGCTTGAACCCTTCCCCTATAATCTCGTACCACTACTCCCAAACCTGCCTCCTTTGAATTTCTAAACAGCTTTCCATCAAAATTGACTTTGAAAAAGGGAGCGGGAGGAGGTTGCCAATGAATCCAGGAAGGAGGATGGACTAATGGCTGCACCGAGGGACAAGGAGCATGACGCACAAAATCAAATAGTGCTTGCCAACTCATCGTTCTTTTGCTGCTCATTGAGTGATTATTTAGCCAAATTAGTGTACCTATGATTTGGACAATCACAAGTGATGTGACCATATCCTAGGCATTTGTTGCATCTAAAATATCTCTCACCCTTCACTTGGTGCTAGTGGCGATGCCACCTTATGGTCAGGGTGGTCCTTTTTTTTTTTTTTTTATATAATAATTTAAATTTATTTATTTATTTACCTTTAAAAAAAATTTTAGGAACACCCTGAATTTTTTTATGTTAATAAAATTAAATTTTGGTTTATAATTTGAACAACATAACAATATAATGGAGTCTTTCAACTGATAATGGCAGAACACGTCTGATAGGTTCGCAGTGGACAGAGGTGTAATGCCTCTGGGCTACACTTTGTTTTGGTCCTTTCCCTGGGCACTTGTTTTAATGGTTTACTGTTCCCTGTTTCCAATGAAAAAAAGAAAAGAAAAAAAGAAATCTGAGCTTAATGCCCAGTCTTTGACTTGTATTCTATTTCGTTTCAATAAAGTTTTTTATCGTTTTGAGTTCATAATATATATATATATATATATATATTGGAGTCTTTCTAGCAAAAATGAAAAACTCAAAAAAAAAAAAAAAAATTTGAACTAAAATCTGAAAAAAAAAAAAGAAATTATAATAAAACTACTATAGGTTGGGCAATTACTTGATTTCTTCGACAAAAGAACACTGCCCAATACAACACAATTTTCAACCTTTTATTATTTTTTATTACAGTATTATTTTTCCTCATCAGACTATATTACTTACTTCTCATTTTTAATTATTTTTTCTTGTTTATTCTTAACCACACATGTCTTCTGTCTTCTCGAATTTTACACTTCATATTTTTAAATTTTATCACATCTTCATCTAAACTTTTACATCTACGTTTTGCCTTCCTCCTTGTTCGTCTGTGTCTTCTACCAATACCAGTGTGGCATTGCCTCTTCTCAAGTTTTGAGTTTTAAATATCTCAATACGACTTTTTTTTTTTTTTTAGCTGTACAGGTACTTTTGTTCATTTCATTTCATTTTTTTTTTTTTCCTTTGAGGTTTTTTGGTTTATAGAACGCAAATTTGTTCTGGTTTTAAGAACATTTTTTTTTTTTTTTTTAAGCACAAACTTCATGCCGGCTGAATCTTGAATTTCGGCTGGTATTTACCAAAACACCCTGAAACATCCAAAATAGACTGGAATGACCTGAAATTTTTTTTGAAGTAGAATAGGGTGAGTTACTGTTTCGGTTTGTTTACCGGCA
Organism: Quercus rubra; assembly: GCA_035136125.1. Lineage (NCBI taxonomy): Eukaryota > Viridiplantae > Streptophyta > Magnoliopsida > Fagales > Fagaceae > Quercus > Quercus rubra. The sequence continues at coordinate 23,119 of JAXUIC010000582.1, forward strand.
TAGTATTTTCTAGCCGAAATAGAATGAAATTAATAATATTGAATCAAACCTAATTACCTACAGGCTAAAAAAAAAAAAAAAATTTGTGTAATTTATGCTTTCTAAGGAACACCCTGAACAAAATTCCTAGAGTCGCCACTGCTTAGTGCGAAGTAATTTTTAAGACTTGTTGATAATTGCTTGAATAATATGGCTTACATGGCTGAATATCTCTATGGCTGACAGTGTTGTTATGGTGGAACTTGTTGCTGCAAAACTGTGCATCACCCATTTCAAAATCTTGTTTTGCTGCAAGCTACTTACCTTCTTCACTTTCTGCAGATTCAGCACCATATCCATTACTACCAGTGTAAATCCCAAAACATTGTCTTTGTTGCTTCTCAACTTTTACAGCAAGTTTGTAGACTTCATTGTAACCGTTGAATGGTTGTAATGTCACCACATCCTAGATGTCTCTCCACAAGCCACCCAAATATCGAGCCACATCGCATGGTCAGAAGATCAAACTCCTTTGTGAATTCACCTACAGTCTGAGCCGTTGCCTCCGATTATATAGCCGCATAGACGCATCTTGGAGATAATTCTCAGGCAAGATTTCCTTTGAAGCTCCTTCTTTATCTTCTCCCAAGTCGCAATTTTTGGCTTTCCCATGCGCTCCCGATGAACCTTAAGTTGCTCCCACCAAGCCGAAGCATGTCTCTTCAACCTTGGCACAATAACTGATGCAGATTGATTAAGGAAAAATAAAATATTTAATATTTTATGTTGTTTTCTTTTTCCTTGTTGAATTAGGATTTATTTACTCTAGTACTTTGAAGTAAAATCCTTTTCCTAGTTGAATTGGGATTTTAATTGTTTTTCTTTTCCTAGTTAAATTGTTTTTCCTTTCTCAAGTAGAAGCAGGTTTATTATTTCTTTTCCTAAAAAGAGTAGGAGAAATTCTATTCCTATAAATACTCTTTATAGAGGGGTTGATTATTATTGTTATGTGTTGATTAATAAAAGTTTGTTAGAGATGTTTTCTCTATTATTTTGCCTGCTAGCCTAGTGTTCTTGTAGAACTTAGGTTTCGTGGAAGAGTTGTAGTAATTGTGTGTTACAGATTCTGCTCTGGGCGTGTAGGAGCAGAATCTGTAACACACAATTACTACAACTCTTCCACGAAACCTAAGTTCTACAAGAACACTAGGCTAGCAGGCAAAATAATAGAGAAAACATCTCTAACAAACTTTTATTAATCAACACATAACAATAATAATCAACCCCTCTATAAAGAGTATTTATAGAAATAGAATTTCTCCTACTCCTTTTAGGAAAGAAATAATAAACCTACTTCTACTTGAGAAAGAAAAACAATTTAACTAGGAAAAGAAAAACAATTAAATCCCAATTCAACTAGGAAAAGGATTTTACTTCAAAGTACTAGAGTAAATAAATTCTAATTCAACAAGGAAAAAGAAAACAACATAAAATATTAAAATATTTTATTTTTCCTTAATCAATCTGCATCATTCTCTAGGGGTTGGGGAAAACTCGTCCTCGAGTTTTGTGGCGGTCTTCCACGATCAATTGGAACCCCGAATAATCTTCTCCATCCTATTCTTCAGTGCAAGACAAGACGAATTAGTATGCTACTTATCAATCTTTTCTCACTCATAATAAATCTTGATGTACGGATTTTTATTCTTGACCTCTTTTGCCACGGTGGGATATATGAAGCAAGTAGTAAAAAAGAATCCATATACATATCCAAAAACTTCATATTTCCTCCTCCACAAAGATTACTTAAAATCACTCGTTTACGCCTCTTGTTGACCTCTATCAATTCTTGTTCAATAAAATCCTCCCAGAAGGGATCAATAACGTTGTCCATTAATCTTTCCAAATTGATGTTAACTATATTACCAAAAAATTTTGAGAGAAGCTCATCAACCCCAATGAAATCATAGTGTCTAATGTGTTCAAGTTCAAGCTTTAGCAGATTGGAACTTTGTTCATCAATTGAGAACTCGTCTACTACTGAACAAATTGATTGTACCAACCTATGATTGTAATCAGTAAAATCAATAACCTTTTGTCTTTGAACGTCGAAAGTCTCATCAATGGTGTGAGTTATGGGCTCACCTTGTATATATGACTTTATTTTTATCAAGCTCAATCTTGTCTCTTTGACTATAATCTTCAAGATAGTCATCATAAATTGATGGAGAATCCCAATTTACTACACAAACTCTTTCAATGTATTCATCCTCCTTTTTGATATTGTACTCCTCCTCCTCAACATCAAAATACTCCTCCTCCACATAACGTGGATTTGGATGGTAGTTTTGAGGTCGGTTTTCAACGGCTAAGGTGGTGAGCTGCTTTGAAAGCGCATTAAAGCACTCCTCTATTCGTTGAAAGAACGCCTCTAATTTTGCATCGTGTGCAACCTCATCGCGTTCATACACGTCATTTATGGCAACAAGTCTTCCCCCACATGCTCCTCTTTGTGCCATGGTAGGAACCTAGCCTTGCTCTGATACCAACTGATGCAGCGTGGGCGTGTAGAAGCAGAATCTGTTATACACAATTACTACAATTCTTCCACGAAACCTAAGTTCTACAAGAACACTAGGCTAGCAGACAAAATAATAGAGAAAACATCTCTAACAACGTTTATTAATCAACACATAACAATAATAATCAACCTCTCTATAAAAAGTATTTATAGGAATAGAATTTCTCCTACTCCTTTTAGGAAAAGAAATAATAAACCTACTTCTACTTGAGAAAGTGATGTGAACCTCAATAGACACGCATTGAGACCCAACAAACAATATTAGAATATGATGCGAACCTCAATTGACACGCTTTGAAACCCAACAATCAATATTGGAATACTTGCCCAAGAAAGCTAAAATTCAAATTTTTGATAGAACCCTGACCCAACGTTTATAAGTGAAACGCGAACCAAAGGTATAAGTAACAGACCTTGACCCAATGATTATAATGGAATCATGAACCAAAGGTATAAAATTTGAACGCCACAAGGAAGAATCCCTAATAAGTTCACAGTTCTTGAAGAACCAAAAGAAGAGCAAAGCCTCACATTTTCTGATTTTTATTCAATAAATTCTTCCAAAACATTTACAGACTTAAGGGCCTATTTAAGGGCTCCATAAAACTTGACATAAAAGAAAATATATTCTAAAATAACTCCTAATTGATACCTAACCATATTAGGAATCAAATTTGACCTAAAAAGCATTAAATGCACCTAAAAATAAGGAAATAAATCACCTAAACCTAAAATAACGTTTTTTGCATAAAAATACCAAAAATAATAAGTTTCAGAATAGGAAAAATAGCTATTAACTAATATGGGGCTAGAAAGTCAATCAGCCATTAATCCACGCCATAAATCACGTCCAATCAAAGCAGATCAGCCCTCAATAGCTTGGATTAAATTTATTACACCTTCATCTTCCTTTGGCCAAGCTTGGAACATCCTATATTAGAATCAGCCCAAATCTCTTGAATCAGCCCATTAAGTGCTTCTTTGATCTTCTTGGATCTTGCTTTAATAATAGGCCCAACTGGAACATGCAATGGATCCTTGAATGCTTTGTGATGCTCATCATTCCCCCTTTCTTCAAAAGGATTCGTCCTCGAATCATCACCTACATCAAAAGGAGAAAGATCAGAAACATTAAATGTAGCACTAATGTTATACTCACCTGGAAGATCCAACTTGTATGCATTATCATTGATTCTCTCAATGACTTGAAATGGACCATCCCTCTAGGATGTAGCTTGGACCGCCTACGGGCTAGAAATCTTTCTTTTCTTTCAATAAATGCACGATCTTGCTCACTACCCCATTTAAACCCCACAGATTTTTAACAATTTCAGTGAGTGGTGCGGCTAGTGTACTGAAATCTTTGACAAATCGTGATAAAACTAGCCAAACCATGAAAACTTCTT
>JAXUIC010000583.1:0-27044 GCA_035136125.1 Quercus rubra
TTTTTTCATTCTTAATCTCTCTCTTTCCTCCTCCTTTCTTTATGAAGGGTTTATTCCATTATATAGCCCTTCCTTGTTTGATCCACCGTCCACTTGTCTGTCATCCAGCATGGCACTTTCAGTTTCCATTCCCTTCCTTACCGCTTTTGATTTTCTGGGGATAAAGATCCCTGTCAACACTGTTCAAAAGGGTCTTCTCCACATAAATGCGGCCAGGAAAGTAGCTGTGCTGCATTCAATGCGGTGGTAGCAGCTTTTTCCCCAGATATTTCTGTATCCTTATCCCTTCCATATGCATTGGTAATCTATCTTTACCTCCAGAGCTTCCTGGAAGGTGGGCTAAAGGGGAAGCCGAGGTCCTTCTCGCCAACAGACGTCATGTCCGAGGAGGGTACTCCTCTCGGACCGACCTCTCTGGATGTTTGTGCGCTCTTCTTTTAATTACAACGGTCCTCTGTGATTTCTTCTCCTCGGGCATGTTGTTGATGAAACGACGTTCCTGGGCTTAGGTCACTGGCCCATATTTTACTCCGCCACAATAGCCCCTCAAAATTCTAATTTTTCTTTCTAATCTGAGGAGGAAAATTAGGATTTTGGTGCATAAAGAGAATGACGATGTAGTCCTTGACAACATTTAAATTTAGGCGCGTGTAAGGACCGTTTTTGTCATTTCGCGAGGGCTTCTGACGCTTGGGAACTCGCACAATCATCATTAAACGCTTAGAGTTGCGTTTCAACCAGACATCCTACGGTGAAATACGAATCAACGGTTCAGATCGCAACTTCAATATTTGGGCGGGATTATGGTTTTCCCTTTTCCCAACCCCACTATAAAAGCTTCCTGGCGTTACCTTTCACTTTTTATCAGAAATTTACGACTTCAGCGTGTTCATCTCCAGGCGCCCTCCAATTTTTTGCAAGAAAGAGAGCTTGACGATCTTCCAGCGACCAGAGAAGTAATCCGTGTTCGTTTCTACGTAAGTTTCGCACTCCAACTTCCATTGTACTCTCGGCTAACCTCCTCGGCTAACCACCTCATCTTATAGAGACTAACCATGGGTAGATTCGAGCGTTTAGTGAACACTCCGGCCAAGATAGAGTTGTTCAAGGAGAAGTACCATATTCCCCCAGAGGTGGTGGTACGTCATTGCACCACGGAGGGAGTGGAGTTTGACCGGAAAATGGGAGAGGTGGTCATCCCCATGATTGCCTTCATAGAAGGGGGAATGACCATTCCCATGGGTAGGATTACGCGGGACTACCTTCGCGCCCATAGGCTGTGTCCCCATCAATGTGCTCCCAACTTCTTTAGAGTCCTAGGGTCAATCGACGCCTTGGATCGGCATCTGGGGTTAGGATTGACATGGTACGACGTCGCCCACTTGTACGAGGGCCATATAGAGACTCGGGCAGGCTTTTACCTTAAGTCCCGTAACAGTGTGGTCAAACTGATATCCTGCCTTCCCAAGTCAAACAAGGGGATGAAGGACGACTACCTGATCTTGTCGGGGCCTTGGAGCGACGGCTTAGCCTGCCCAACCAAGGCCGGGACTCCAGGTGGAACACTTTTAGACCTAGGACTTCTAACTTTAGCACTAAGGATTATTACGCTATTCTTACACTTCTGTTTAGTTTTTCTTGTGTTAATAACTTGTCATTTTTTTTTGTAGCCGAGGCTTAATAACGTAACTTTTGTTTGGCAGATAAACTTTTTACGAATCCGAAGCTCAGTCTGATCAACGTTCCAGCGTTGAATTATCTGCTGAGGTCAGAGATTTTTGTACACGAGGACGGACAACTACGAGCAGTTCACCTCATCTTAGACTTCGAACCCATCTCTCGGTCCTTCCTAGACGTTGGCAATTCCATCCGAGCGAGAGACCACCGATTAGCACGTATTGACGTATCTCGGCCAAACTTCCTTGCCAACTACGACCTTCCTCCAGTCGACCACCCCATTCCACAGGGAATTCCTCTAGCCGTCACACCATTGCGCGAGGTAGCCCTTGGGGAAGCCATCCTTAGAGAAGAGACAGCCTCTTCCTCATCCCTTGAACTAGAGATTGACAAGTTCAGGTTTGAAGAGGAAACAGTACACATACCAGAGGCTGAGGAAGGGGCGGACGAGCAGTCGAGCGTGTACCCTTCTGCTCAAGTAGTAACTTATATCGACGATACAACCGACGAGGACGAAGCCATGGCTCCTCGGACTGGTCCTTGTTTAAAAGAATTAATGAAGGGCTGGAAAGTAGAGCCATCCTCTCGTGACAAGGGCAAAGCCAAGCAGATTGCACACCCTCCCCCTCCTCCTCCCCAGGTACCTGCTGACCTTGGGCTTAAACCAAATCCGGACTTAAGGAGGGAAGAGGCCGGTGGAGCCTGCTGAGGAGGGGGAGTTAGGCCCATCAAAGGGCAGTAAGCAGGCCAGGCCTGCGCCGGAGCGAAGGAGCAGGAGGTCCCACTCCGTGGAGAGCCACGAGGAGAGACCTGCGGCCCCAGTTCGTCAGCCGCCACAAACTTGGTCACCCGAGTTGGAGGTCGATGGCGGTCCCATTAGGATGGACGCTTCAATTCGACACTTTCGAGGTAGCCATGCAGGTCGTCTGGCCGACGCACTGCTACAACCACTCCTCCTCCCTTCGGACCTGGCGGCTTACAGGAGCTTTGACTATCCTGATCTGCTCCTCTCGATGAAAAGGGACTTGGCCATGGTAAGTTACTTCAGTGCATTTTATTGGTGCATTATTTCGTAAGCTTTTACTAGTGCATTATTATTTTTTTTTAAGCTTAAGACACTTTTTCCTTTTGCATAATAGGTCGCGCAGCAAGTGTACGTGGCCGATGAATGGGCAAAGCGCTTTCGCGATGAGACGAGGGCTGCTCATCAAGCCCGAGACACTGCGGAGGACCACTTGAATGTGCTGAGGACCCAGCAGAAGCAGTTGGCCGAGCAAGTGAAGAAGGCCAACCAGGATAGGGCCAGCGCTGAGGCTGGGATGAAGAACATGGAGAAGCAGGCGGAGACCATTCGTGGCGAGCTGCACCTCTGCCAAATCAACATGGAAACGGAGAAGCAGATGGTGCTAAGTTTGCGCGAAGAGCTCCGTCAGGCCAAAGAAGCTGCCCAGCTACAGAAGGAGGCAGCCGAGGCCGAGAAGCAGGCTTCTTATGCTCTGGGGGTGGAGGAAACTCAGAGCAGGCTAACCGAGGAGTTTGCCGCTGTTGCCAGGGAATACTGCGATGTCACCTGGGGGAAAGCCCTTGACGTCGCTGGGGTCCCTGGTGACTCCAGCCTTAGGAGGCCTGAGAGCGTGTACTACGATCCTGAAATCCAACCGCTCTCAGACTCTGATTCTCCTCCTCCAGAGCAACCAGCTTCAGCGCCCGAAGCTCCTTTGGCAACCCTGGACCTTCCGGCGTCTGTGGAAGGCCCTACGGTCTCCCATCAGGATGCCGGTCAAGGGGAGAAAGCCAAGGCCTCTCAGGGGGATGCTCCAGATGTGGCTCCTTCGCAGTCCACACCAGTGGCCGACCACCAAGACCCCAAGTCCAAGGCCTAGGGCATTTGTTTTGGAGTTTTCTCTTTTTTTTTTTGTTTTGTTGTTTTTTTTTTTTTTATGCTTATCACAGCAAAGATCTGTACTGTGCTTTAATCATTAATGAAAGTACATCCTTTTTACTTTATGTATCGTAGTAGGTAGTAGCAAACCTTTCTGCTGTCATTACATTTTCTTTATTTACTTGCATTAAAAGAATGACCAACTTAATCAAAAAGTTCTGGAAGCTGACATACTAGCCAGACACATAATCAAATAAGAAACTTGAGTCATGCGCTTTTATCTAGATTGAAATGTAAAGGGGAATAAAGCAAGTATTAATTAACCCAGGTCATCTAGTCGGAAGTCTTTGGTTATGACCAAACTCAAATGAGAGCAATGAGAGTGTTAACTAATCCCAAATCATCTGGTCCGGGGACTCATGCATGATTGGGTTTAAGTTTAAACACTTCATAGAACGATAAGGGTGTTAACTAACCCAAATCATCCGGTCCGAGGACTCATGCATGATTGGGTTTAAGTTTAAACACTTCATAGAACCGTAAGGGTGTTAACTAACCCAAATCATCCGGTCCGAGGACTCATGCATGATTGGGTTTAAGTTTAAACACTTCATAGAACCGTAAGGGTGTTAACTAACCCAAATCATCCGGTCCGAGGACTCATGCATGATTGGGTTTAAGTTTAAACACTTCATAGAACCGTAAGGGTGTTAACTAACCCAAATCATCCGGTCCGAGGACTCATGCATGATTGGGTTTAAGTTTAAACACTTCATAGAACCGTAAGGGTGTTAACTAACCCAAATCATCCGGTCCGAGGACTCATGCATGATTGGGTTTAAGTTTAAACACTTCATAGAACCGTAAGGGTGTTAACTAACCCAAATCATCCGGTCCGAGGACTCATGCATGATTGGGTTTAAGTTTAAACACGTCATAGAACCGTAAGGGTGTTAACTAACCCAAATCATCCGGTCCGAGGACTCATGCATGATTGGGTTTAAGTTTAAACACTTCATAGAACCGTAAGGGTGTTAACTAACCCAAATCATCCGGTCCGAGGACTCATGCATGATTGGGTTTAAGTTTAAACACTTCATAGAACCGTAAGGGTGTTAACTAACCCAAATCATCCGGTCCGAGGACTCATGCATGATTGGGTTTAAGTTTAAACACTTCATAGAACGTTGATAGATAGGAAGAGAAGCATACATATTTAACACAAAGAAAGAACATTGATCAAATATAAGTTTATTAATAGTAATACCTTTTCAAATTATTGACATTCCAAGGGCGAGGTACTACAAGCCCATCCAAGTCCTCCAAGAAATATGCTCCAATGCCAGCGTTGGAGGTAATGCGGTATGGCCCTTCCCAATTTGGCCCTAGTTTTCCCCATGCAGGATTCTTTGCCGAGCCCACAACTTTGCGCAGCACCAGGTCACCTAAGACCAAGGGTCTTGTCTTTACATGGGCATCATAACCTTGCTTCAGCTTTTGTTGGTAATGAGCCAAATGAACCATTGCGTTTTCCCTTTTTTCGTCAATCAGGTCCAGACCTCTTGCCAAGTTTTCTTCGTTGTCTTTTGGATTGAATGAACTTGTTCTTGTCGTTGGGAACCCGGTCTCCAAGGGGATAACTGCTTCAGCCCCATAAGTCATCGCGAAAGGGGTTTCCCCAGTGGACCTACGAGGTGTGGTCCTGTACGTCCAAAGTACATGTGGAAGTTCCTCCACCCATCTTCCTTTCGCATCATCCAGTCTTTTCTTCAATCCGCTTAGTATGACTTTGTTTACAGCTTCAGCCTGTCCGTTCCCTTGAGGGTAAGCCGGAGTAGAATACCTATTTGTGATACCCAATTCTCCGCAGTATTTTCTGAACATCTTACTGTCAAACTGAAGTCCATTATCTGTGATAAGTACATGCGGGACGCCGAATCGAGTAACAATGTTTCTCCAGATAAATCTTTTCGCATCCACATCTCGGATATTAGCCAGAGGTTCTGCCTCAACCCACTTTGTGAAATAATCAGTACCAACTATCAGGTATTTCTTGTTTCCTACAGCCTTAGGAAATGGTCCGACGATATCTAAGCCCCATTGCGCGAATGGCCATGGGCTAGATAATGGATTGAGGGCTCCTCCGGGCTGGTGTATATTCGGTGAATACCGTTGACACTGATCGCACTTTTTGACGTACTTCAGAGCTTCTCTCTGCATATTCGGCCACCAATAACCCTGAGTAATGGCCCTATGCGCCAAGGACCTGCCCCCAGTATGACTTCCACAGATTCCCTCATGCATCTCCTCCAGGAGTAATTCCGTTTGATCGGGATGGACGCAGAGTAGATAAGGTCCAGAAAAAGAACGCCTGTATAACTTATCATCCTGCGACAGCCAATAGCTTGGAGCCTTCTTTCTTATTTTGTCGGCCTCCATTTTTTCTTCGGGTAGAATATCATCCTTTAAGAACCGCACGACGGGGTCCATCCAGCTCGGACCCATTCTTACTTGGTTGATCTGTACTACGTCGGCTATTATTGAGGGTCGATGTAGATCCTCAACAAGGATTAGGCGAGGCAAGTCCTGTGCCGAGGAAGTTGCGAGAGTGGCTAAGGAGTCCGCATGCGTGTTGCCGCTTCTTGGGACATGTAGCAAGCTAAAAGATTCAAAATCCGTTTGCATGGCTCTCACTCGGCTAAGATAGCTTCGCATTCTTTCATCCTTAGCCTCAAACTCACCCTTGACTTGGCCTACAATTAGCCTTGAATCCGAGAAGAGGTTAATGGATCTTCTTCCCATCTTTAGGACCATAGTCATTCCTTCTAGTAGTGCTTCATACTCTGCTTCATTATTTGTGGCAGGAAAACTTAATCTCAATGACTTTTCAACAGTGACCATCTCCGAAGATGTCAACACTAGCCCAATGCCCGCCCCTTTTTGATTTGATGCTCCGTCCACATGCACTTCCCACGTCGGAGGGGGACACCTGGTGATACCACAGGCTAGCTTTACACCTGTTTCCTCTAATGCTAATTGACTGTCCGCTTCTGATTCGGTGAATTCCGCCACCAGGTCGGCCAATACCTGGCCTTTGACCGAGGTGCGAGGCATATACTTAATGTCAAAAGCTCCCAGGATTGTACCCCACTTGGCTATTCTTCCTGTGTAATCTGCACTTTTAAGTACGGCTTTCAACGGGAGTTGAGTGAGAACAACCACCGTGTGCGCTTGGAAGTAGTGAGGTAATTTACGTGTGCCCAGCACCACCGCTAATATGGCCTTTTCCAGTGGAAGGTAGCGTATTTCTGCCTCATGCAGTGACTTGCTCACGTAGTATACCGGCCGTTGCACGCCGTTGTCAACCCTTATCAATACTAAACTCACCGCATAGGAGGCCACTGCAATGTAAGCGAAAAGGACCTCGTCCGGCTCAGGGCTTGACATGACAGGCGGCCGAGCAAGATAGTCCTTGAGTTGCTGAAAAGCCACGTCACATTCCGTCGACCATTCAAAGCTCTTCCATTTATTGATCAACAGAAAGAAAGGTCGGCACCTGTCCGCCGATCGAGATATAAATCTGTTCAACGCGGCGGTCATACCGGTTAATTTTTGCACTTCCTTTGGGTTCCGAGGAGCTCGCATACTGATGATGGCCTTAATTTGGTCGGGATTGACCTCAATTCCTCTATGGGTGACCATATAACCCAAGAACTTGCCTGAGCCGACACCAAATGAACATTTGGCGGCATTCAAACGTAATTTATAACTTCTGAGAATTTTGAAGACGATTCGAAGATCTTCAAGGTGTTCAGACGTTATTTTACTTTTCACCACCATGTCGTCTATGTAAATCTCCATACTTTTCCCCAGTAACGGCTCAAACATCCTTGTCATCATCCTTTGGTAAGTAGAGCCCGCGTTCTTTAAACCAAAAGGCATCACCTTGTAGTGGTAGTTCCCTACTGGCGTGACGAAAGCAGTTTTTTCTTGATCGTCCAATGCCAAAGGTATCTGATGATAACCCTGGAAAGCGTCCAAGAAACTCATCCGAGGGTGGCCGACTGTGGCATCCACAAGCTGATCAATTTTGGGCATAGGGAATGGATCTTTAGGGCAGGCCTTATTTAGATCCGTGAAGTCAACACATACTCGCCATTTGCCAGTCTTTTTCTTGACCACCACTGTATTTGCCAGCCACTCAGGATAGAAGACCTCCTTGATAGCCCCTGCTTCTTTTAGCTTTGACACTTCCTGACGGACCGCTTCTGCATGCTCTCTAGATGGCCGACGAGGGGGCTGCTTCCTGGGGTTCATCATTGGATTAACGTTAAGATGGTGGCAAATGAAGTCTGGATCTACCCCCGGAGCCTCGTAAGCATCCCATGCGAAGACGTCCATGTTTCGCTTGAGGAACTCTATCAATTCCTCCTTCTCTGACTGGGGTAGTTGAGATCCGACTTGAAAAAATTTATCAGGGTCATCTCCTATCATGACCTTTACAAGATCTTCACATTTCGCCTCCTCGGACAGTCCGTCTTTGGACGACATTGGGGGTTTTGATTGCTATAGCTTTTCTCTCTCAGCCTCAGATTCTCCTTCAGGCTCGTGTCGGATAGCTGCTATCATGCACTGCCGCGCCATGGTTTGATCACCCAATATTTCTTCTATCTTGCCTCCCGAGGGGTACTTAATCTTCTGATGCAGGGTGGAAGAGACTGCTCCTAAGGTATGAAGCCAAGGCCTTGCAACAATCGCCGTATAAGGGGAGTAAGCGTCCACCACTATGAAATCGACTTCCACTATCTCGGCTCCCGCTTGCACTGGCAGTCTAACCTGTCCCCTTGGAATAATAGTCCTCCCCTCGAAACTTACCAAAGGGGAATTATAAGGTGTCAGATCCTCAGCTCTCAGGTTCAGCCCCTTGAAGAGATCAGGGTACATGATCTCGGCTGCACTGCCTTGATCCACCATTACCCTCTTTACATCATAACCTCCGATTCGGAGGGTAATTACTAGGGCATCGTCATGAGGTTGGACAGTTCCGATCTTGTCCTCATCCGAGAATCCCATGACCAAAGATCGGCTTGACTTGGCTCTCTTTGACTCCTGCGAGTCGTCCTCAGGGTATGGCCGAGTCACTGACATTATCCTGGAGGGATACGACCCCGTTCTGCCAGGTGCTGCAAAGATAACATTAATGGTTCCAAGAGAGGGTCTCGGAGGATTCCCTCTTTCCGACCGAGTTTCCGTAAGGCTACCCAAGCTATTGGAATGATGCAATAGCTGCTTTAACCTGCCTTCTTGGACAAGCTGGTCAAGATGATCCCACAAACTTCTACAGTCCTCGGTGGTGTGACCGTGGTCCTTATGATATTGACAATAGAGATTTCGGTTTCTCTTTTCAGGGTTTCCCATCATCTTATTGGGCCATTTGAAGAAAGGTTCATTTTTTATCTTTTCCAGGACTTGGTGCACAGGCTCTCGGAATACCGCTCCAACTATTTGGCTGTTACTAGATGCCTGTTGCTCGGCATAATCCTTTCTTGGCCGGTTACTGTTGTACCTGTCCGGCCTAAAATCTCTCCTTTCTTGGGGGACAAACTTGGCTTTACCTTTCCCTTGTTGCTGCTGCTGTTGATCATCCTCTATCCTCTTATATTTATCCACTCTATCCATTAATTGTTGCAAACTGGTGACCGGCTTCCCTGTCAGGGATTTCCTCAGGCCATGCTCGGAGGGAAGACCAACCTTGAAGGTTCTTATAGCAACCTCATCAAAATCCCCATCAATCTCATTAAACATCTCCCAATATCTCTCGGCATAGGACCTCACAGATTCCCCCTCCCTCATCGTCATCGATAGCAAAGAATCGAGGGGTTGAGGAACTCTGCTGCATGTGACAAACCGGGAACAGAATGACTGAGTTAGCTTCTTAAAGGAACCGATAGAGTTCGTCTTTAGCCCATCGAACCATCTCATCGGCATCGGCCCCAGGCTAGAGGGGAATACCCTGCACAGCAAAGCTTCATCCTGGGAATAAACCGCCATCTTTTGTCTGAACTGGCTCACATGTTCTACAGGATCGGTACGTCCGTTGTACATAGAGAACGTAGGCTGATGAAAACGTCTGGGGAGCCTTGCCCTTTCTATCCCTCGTGTAAAGGGAGACTTAGAAATTTGGGTCAGAGCTTTCTTCATGTTTTTGGTTCCCACTCCCCTTCTAGACGAACTTTTCCTCTTTCTCTTGCGAGATTGTTCCTCGTCATAGGAGTAGGATTCACTGGGAGGAGTTTCTGAGGAATTACTGTAACTGTCCTCTTCTTCGTCGTTGGAGGAGGTATCAGAATTTGAAGGGATACGATTTCGCTGCGCTCGACGGAGCTTCTTTTTCAAATCATCTATTTTATGTTGCATGTCTTGCTCATCAGCATGTTCTTGCACCAAATGGCTTTTTCGTCGATAGCCACTTTTTCCCACATGAATCGTCCGTGAACTGCCCTCTCGTTGATTATCTACGTGATTTTCCTGTTCGAGGTTAGGGAGTCCGTTTGGTTGACTGATGTTGACTGACTCTGCATGAGGCGGACTGGCTTGTTGTGATCCTGAACCAGCCATAACTGTCGTAAATGTCTACTGGCACTAATTCTTCCCACAGACGGCGCCAATTGTAGGGACACAAGTTTTAGCCCACACCTTAGTAGAGACAGGAAATGGGCCCAACAGGCCCAATACAATAGATTTGTTAGAGAATGGGTTAAAGAATTGGGCTAGCAGCGATTTTTACAACAGCTATTGGGGTCTGGGTGTTTGGCCGAGGACGCTAGAACATACAGATGGGTTAAGATTTTACGTCTGAGGAGTGAGGTTTAGGCTGTTTTAGTGAATGATGATTAAATCCGAGGGGTTTGATCTGGGACAAGATGAATTCCTTTAGGTTGTGTTCTCTCGATGCTACTGTTTTTTCATTCTTAATCTCTCTCTTTCCTCCTCCTTTCTTTATGAAGGGTTTATTCCATTATATAGCCCTTCCTTGTTTGATCCCACCGTCCACTTGTCTGTCATCCAGCATGGCACTTTCAGTTTCCATTCCCTTCCTTACCGCTTTTGATTTTCTGGGGATAAAGATCCCTGTCAACACTGTTCAAGGGTCTTCTCCACATAAATGCGGCCAGGAAAGTAGCTGTGCTGCATTCAATGCGGTGGTAGCAGCTTTTTCCCCAGATATTTCTGTATCCTTATCCCTTCCATATGCATTGGTAATCTATCTTTACCTCCAGAGCTTCCTGGAAGGTGGGCTAAAGGGGAAGCCGAGGTCCTTCTCGCCAACAGACGTCATGTCCGAGGAGGGTACTCCTCTCGGACCGACCTCTCTGGATGTTTGTGCGCTCTTCTTTTAATTACAACGGTCCTCTGTGATTTCTTCTCCTCGGGCATGTTGTTGATGAAACGACGTTCCTGGGCTTAGGTCACTGGCCCATATTTTACTCCGCCACAAATATAGAAATTAAAGAAGTAATAATAATTTCAATTTAAAAATTTGTATTTGGTGACAATTCCACTTCAAAAATGAAAAAAAAAAATCAAATTAATATGAATAGAATAACTTTCCTAACACGTACGTCAAGGTCTTTTTTTATTAACAAAAAAAAAAAAAACATGTTTTCATTAGAATTTAAATTAAGTGTAGTAGTTTAAGAACTTATATTTTTTTAATTAAAAGTAATATATTAAATAATGCTCCCCATATAAAAAGGGGAAAATTTGCATATTTTTAAACATGATCAATGTAAACATGTGTGTTTGGACTCCGGAGCGCGGAGAGAGGAGACGCCATTGACTTTGTTTGGTTTTACTTTACTCCCTTGTTAAGAGAACCCGAATAAAATGGAGAGAAACTGAATGTGACTTGTGGGGTCTTCTTGAAAGCTTGCCAATAAAAAAAAGTGCTGGTTCATTTTCAAACCTAAAAATATATCTAAACCCACTAAGTTTTTAAATATATGTAACGCAGACCATGACGTTGGAGGATAAAGATAATGGAAAATATGTAATGGAGAAGGACCAATTATTCAAGACAAGAAAAAGAAAAAGGGTAGGGGGGAGGGAGACACATCGATAACTTTGTTGGAGAGATATTTATGATAATATTTAGGGAGCTTTTAAGTGAGTTTTTTTTTTTATCATCTTATTTTATTTTTAAAAAACAAGACTATTAAGATTTTTTTAAGTATCTAACTATTTCTTTTAATGTATGTAGTCCTCTCATCTCACATATATTGGATTATTACAAAGAATAATCCCATAGAGGTAACCCCAAAATAAGGGCAAGAGGTTTTAAACTCAATATTCAAAAGATCTTACAAACCACTTAGTCAAATATAACATATTCTTTTTTTTAGAAAGATGTTGATATTGATTAAAATTGCATTATGTAAATTTAATTAAAATTCATTTTAGGTCTTTAAGTTTACCTTCATTTTTTTTTTTTTTTGGAGAAAGAAGTTTACCTTCATTTAATTTAGTCCTTTAAATTTAAAATTTATTTAATTAAAGTATCTTCATTAATTTCGGTTAAACGCTGTCATTAAGTGTCCTTTTTTTTTCTCTTTTTTGAAAATTTTAATTAAAAAATCAATTAATTATTAAAATTTTTTTTGAAGTGAGCAATATCAAAGTTTTTCTTGGAGGGCTCTAAAAAACGCAATCCTAACAAATGAAAATCTTGGTCGTAGAGGAGTACCAATGGAGCCTTGGTGTGTTTTACGCAAATTGCAATCAAAGTCTACAAATAAAACATATTCTTTGGGAGTGCAACATGGTTCAAGCTCAAGCCTGATGGTTTGAGTTGCAGTCCATTGATGGATGGAACCAAAACCTTCAGAAAATTTTTGGCAGTGTCTTGGAGTATATGGAGAAGATGGAAATTCAGTGCATCATGAGGATAAAGCATATCGAAATGGAATGTAAAGAAAATCTTGCATTCTTCTATGACTTTACTGGAGGATTTTATTAGACAAATGGCCACGGAGAGAAATAAAGAGCAATGGAAACATGTATAAGTTGAACGTGGATGGAGCCACTTTTCATCAGATTTATTGGGTGTAGGGGCAATCGTTCGCAATTCTATGGGCTTACCATTTACCAATGGTGATGTTAAGTGGACAAATATGTTTAATCATTAATTGGATTTTTTTTTTAATTTAAAAAACAAAATTCAAAAAATTTACAGTTACAAAATTTTGAAGTAAAATATTTTCAAATGTAAAATATTTTACATGTAAAACATTTTCAATAAAATATTTTCAAGTGTTTGGTATAACAAAATTTTTTTTTTAAGCAAACCACCAGAGTCGCTAGTGCCGAAGGTTCGATGACTGAATTGCTGGAACTGACAACCAAAATGGTGCCTCCAGCAAGCATATTATTGGCGACTGACATCAAAACAATGCTTTGATTATTGGGCCACTAACATTAGAGGCCAGAACGGTGTCTCTAGCTATTGGAACAATGATATCTATTATCAAATCTTTGGTATCAATCGCTGAAACGGTGTCTTCGGTACCAATTGCTCAACCCATTAAACCCACAATCTAGCTACCAAATGGGGTGAGAGAAGCCACGGTATGTTTTTATAAAATGTTTTACCAAATTTTTAAAGGTTAAACATTTTGCATATTTTTATAAAATATTTTACAATTAATGGAAAATATTTTACAAGTTTGACCATATTTTACTTGCAAACAAATACTTGAAAAATGGGAAAACATTTCTAAAAAATATTTTACTTTAAAACCAAAGGAGCATTAACAATAACTTACCGGATGCAATTTGCATTTTTGCCTAAAAGTCATTCCCAAATTTGTAGGCTTACCAATGGTGTTAAGGAAAAGGACTCACAAAGTTTTTTTTTTTTTTTTACAAGATAGAAATTCTACTCTAGTCTAATCTAAGTGTATATGTGTGCGAAACTCATTCCTAAATACTTGAATCATGACTCTTGCCTCCCACACCCCGCAAGCATTTATACTTATGGAGTGACCATTGCACGTCAAGGGTAGGTGGTGCTAGGACTCACAAAGTTTCAATTTCATTTGAAGTGGAGAATATATTTAAATAATTAATTGAATTTTTTTAATTTAAAAAAGGAAGAAGAATTTAGACATTTATGGTCCGTTTGGATACCGCTTATTTTGCTGAAAACTGAAAACACTATAGCAAAATAATTTTTAAATGTGTGAAGAATGTCATGAGACCAATTTTTAATGTTTTTTTTCTGTATAAAGTATTTGTGGATCCCGTAAATAATGCATAGGACCCACTAAATAGTGCATAGTATCTTTCGAAATGCATGCATAAAAAAAAATAAAAAGAAAAAACGTCAAAACACCCAGACGCAAGCAGAATCCAAACGTACAATTAGTGGCAACATTTAATGGAAGTTGATTGAAAGGGAAGAAGAATGCACTTAATGGCAACATTTAATAGAAGTTGATAAAAATACCTTTACTAAATAATTTTAAAATTAAAAAAAAAAAATCAATTGAATAAAAATAAAATTACATACTTTAAATAAATTTTGGTCAAACTGCATTTGAAGCACAATAATATTACTCCTCTCCATGCTAATATGAAGAAAGCGGTCCCAAATATTCCGAGAGGATGGACTTTTCCAACCAAACTACCTCTTCCACCAAATTTCTAGCAAACGTGACCGGTGAACAGTTGGCCATATTTTCAGTGCATTGAATACAAAAGACAACCGTATTTAAGTCCAGCTATAACTCTCTGTACTTAAAAGTTTAAAAGCAATATATGTCCAGTCCAGGTCGTGAATTATTCGATACCGAGAGAGTCAAGCTTTGCATGAAAGCTACCTTTATTAATTAGCGATTAAAAGTGCTCACCTCAGTTGGTTCAAAAATTGCCAAGATTTTAAATATTTATTTTTAGTTTTTAAATAACATTATAGTATATATTTTTACACATTTTTTTATCTATGCGTATTTAAAAAAATTATAAATAACACTACTTAAATTCATCTACCAAACGGACCCTTAGTAATTTTAGCATCGTAACCTATTTTTTTATTTTATATATTTATTTTTCAAAACATTACCTATCAAATTATATATTTTATACTTTCTCAGAAAAAAAATATTTATTTTATATTATATTTCATAAAAATATCAAATTTTCTTAATTTTTAATTTTTTTTCTTTCTTTACACACAATAATGACTATTCACTCTTTTCCTTCATTCACATGATATGTAAAAAAAATAAATAAATAAAAATTAAATGCAAAATGAATAATATTAGTGTAAATTTACAAATTAAAGTTACTATAGTAACTATATATTTTTATATAACTTTACATGATTTGATACGGATGAATATTGAGCTCAGTTGGAAAATTGTTCGCATTTTTTCTATTATACAAGCACTAATACTTGTGCTCTAAAGCTAGTTTTGACAGCAAATTCAACTACTCTTCTACTTGCCAAAATATATCATATTTAGATTTATATATGTGTGTGTGACATTTTAGATATTATTTTAATTAAAAAAATTTAACTTATGAATTTTGGCCTAATTATATTATAATGATTAAAAAAATTTATAATTTTCATTATATGAAACTTAACAACTCATACTCACACATATATACACAACAATTTTCCTTTCATATAATCATACGTGAGTATTGAGTGCCACAAGTCACTAGCAAGGAGGGCTCAACATTATTTATAGCATATAAATTGATATTGGTGTTGGGTATACACATGTGGATGAAGTCTCATATTGAATAATAATAAGAAGTTAATATAACATAATTGAACACATACCATTGGGCTTAGATCTTTTGGTTAAAGTGTATCTCTATAAGGTGTGTTTATTTGGAGATAAAATAGGGTGGATGGAAAATTTTGGAAAGAAAATAGGAAAGAAAACTTTTTTGAAGTGTGTTTGGTTGGATGGGGAGGAAAAAAAATAAATTGTGAGACCCAAGTATTTTCTCCCTGAGCCCACCAAAAAGTTTTCTCCCCAAAATGGGGAGAAAACTAAAAGAGGGAAGCTCATAAAAAATACCCCTCACGTTGGATTTCACCTCCAACATGTTGGTTTTTTTTTTTTCTTTGATTTTTTCTTTCTCTGTTAATGTGTTGGTTTTTTTTTTACTTTAATGAAGTGTCCATCTATACATAATTTTTTTTTTTAAAAGTATAATGTGTTACCTTTTGTTTTATTTAATAGGGACATGATGATAAATTTATACGAACTTTATTTTCAACCAAACAAAAAAAAAATTCATTCCTCTACTTTTCCACCCTCCTAACCAAACACAAATGAGGAAAACTAAAAACTTTTCTACTCTCTCACTTTTCCATCGTCCCAACCAAACGGATCCTATATATTATATTAATTATTTAAGGAGGCTCATCAAGATGTTTATCTCCCCAACAAGTGATATTAGAGCTCATGGTAGTATGAGGCAAAGGTGACAAGGTTATCGATGTTCCTTTCGCAGTTGGAGCAGGAAGGATGTGTGTGTACTTGGAGCCCTTTCGTAAATGGAGCAAAGATGGGTCCCTTTTGCGAAGGATGGTATATTATACCAAACAAGCCCATAAAACCCACAGAAATGATCTTGAAAAATGCCCAACAAAGGATATTTTTCAATGGTGCTATACGACGATGACAGTAAGGTGTGAGGTTCCCATGGAAAAAGGAGTGTTGGTTTGACACGTGGGGGCTTATGGATGATGCATTAGTGAAGGAAAAAACCATTAGGTAAGGGAGAGTGAGTAAGACTTATTCATGGCTTACAGAGAGATTTTGAAGCCCACAGAGAGGCAGAGACTCACACATGAATAATAATGAGAAGAATGAGTAGTTAATATAACATAATTGAGCACATATTTATTGAGTTTAGGCATTTTGGGTTAAAGTGTGTCTCTATATGTTATATTAATTACTCAAAGAGGCTCCTCAAGGTGTTTATTTCCCCAACAATTGGTTGATCATAAAAATGTAACTCTTTAATACAAGACATGCAACATCGATATATAATGTTTGAATGAAGAACATGTAACCTAGTGTCAATCACTTACCTCGATAGTTAAATAGTTAAAAGTTAACAAGGATGGCACCATGTTGAAACTTCTAAAAAAATTGCTTACCATAAAATATGTTGAAAGAAGAGAATAAAATAATTTAGAAAACTGTAAACAAGAAAGAGAGAAAATATAAGGGTTACATGGTTCAACTTGATGGGTTATGTTCATAGGACAAAACCCTTGGGGCTATATCTTTATAGTATTCTTGATTGCATTGAACCCTAGTAGGGTATATATAAAAGCTAGGGTTAGCCCTTCATGGGCTTACAATATGTTGGTTTTGTTTGTCCATTACCTTAACATAAACCCAATATCTTTCTCAAGCTTGAACATCATAGTCATTATTTTAACAATTACAATTGCATTTACTTCAATTATCTAAATGTATAATGTTTCGTTATCTTCCCAACCTTTCACCTTCTTCATCCCCCCTTTATTGGTGAATATATTTCTTTTTCCCCTTCCCCTCCATATTTTTTTATATGAATGTGTTCTTTGTTTGTCCTTATAACCAACAAGCTTAAAATTTGCGATGGAGAAATTTGTTTCACTACTGCATTTTTGTTTTTGTTCTCCACAATATCAAGTGTGTGTATATATATATCTCACATTTTCAATTTGTCTCTAACCTTATTCTCTGATTGGTTGTAATACTTTTTATTTTACAAATTGATTTTTGTATGTGAAATTTATGGTTGAACGATATTTGTAGCCAAAGATTGATTTACTTATTTTTTTTATTGTTTAAAAATGGTTGTTATTATTTGATGTTAATGTGAATTTTTTTTAACTTTTGATGTTTGGACATATTGACGTACTTTGGTTAATTTAATCATTAATAGGTCCGGATGCGTAAAATTTTGAATGGTGGGTGATATATATATATATATATATATATATATTTTTTTTTTTTAAATTTTTTTTTGAGAATCAACTGGTGGACAGGAAACAATTGAAATCGAAGCAATTGATCTCCCCAGCACTTCAGCCAGTTGAAATCGAAGCAATTGCAGCAGCTCAGGCACTGGAGTTCGGACAGAAAACAAGAATATATAGGTGAAGCTGTTCTTGAAGGCAACCGAGTTGATCATTGAGTCTTTGAAGGCAGGTGGCATTACTATCGCTTCAGTGGAGCTACTAATTCAGGATGCCATTGCATTTTTCAGTTTATATTCAAAATTGCTATACTCTCATTGTATAAGAGAAGGCAATAAATTAACACCTAGTTTAGCTAGATATTTCATAAATGTCTCTGACTATGCAGTTTAGATCGAGGAAGTTCCCAATCCAATAATCTTTATTGTTCAGCATGACTTAGCCAAATTGGCAACCCAATTTTAATAAAATTTCAAGTTCATTCTCAAGAAAAAAAAAAAAAAAAAAACTGGTGGGTGACATTTAGTTTCATTATTTCATATAATTTCTGTCTAATTGTGATTCAAATCTTTATTTCCAGGGTGGAACCATGTACAAGCAGAGCCCTCCAAATTTTTTTAAAAATATTAAATAATAGGTATATATTTAAGATTTTAAAAAATAAGTCCATGAAAAATTATATTTGCTCCTCTCAAGAAAATTATATTTGCCCCCTTCGACTTCGAATCCTAGTTTCGTCTCTGTTTATTCCTATTTGCATGATTGTGAAATTTATGGTGTATATGAAAGTTTTTAAGAATTATGTCAAAATTTGTGTATCTCAATTTTTTTGTTGGAATTTTTTAAGTTTCTCCACAAATTCTATACGACCTTTCCTTCTTCTTCTTCTTCTTCTTTTTTTTTTTTTTTGAGAAGAACCCTTCCTATTATTGAACAAAAGTTTTAGTTCCATTTTAGGC
This sequence comes from Quercus rubra, assembly GCA_035136125.1. Classification (NCBI taxonomy): domain Eukaryota; kingdom Viridiplantae; phylum Streptophyta; class Magnoliopsida; order Fagales; family Fagaceae; genus Quercus; species Quercus rubra. Next base: position 18,515 of record JAXUIC010000583.1, read on the forward strand.
AAGTGCAACTTCCTAAATAATGATTACATTTTGTTTTATATATTATTATTGAAATCCACCGACTAACATACGTGGTAAAAAAATTGTGTTATATATTTAAAGAATTTTTTTTTTTAAAGATGCTTCATTTTTTTCCATAGTTTGTATCTCGTTATTATTAAAGAAATTTTTTTGTCATGTCTTTTTCTTTCCTTCACATTAAAAATGATATACATATTGTTCTTCTAGAATTTTATATATTGTAGTATCTTTTTAGATAATTTCTATCGTAGTTGAAAGAATTTTAATAAAGCAAAAGTATTGTCCCAAATTTTATTTATTGTTTCACTAATAATGCCTATTTATTAATTTGCAACGATTGGAAGCAAAAGCAATAATTTTATTTTCCTTGATTATAATTATGATTTTGTTATTTACAATTATTATTTCTACTTAATATTTTTAAAATAAAAATACTTAGAAATTCCCATGCTAACATGCATGGATCACAATAATAACAATATTAATTTACAAATATATATATATAAGGCAACTAATGGGCTTATAACTAGTAATTAATATGAAAAATACTACATCACAAGATTTTTACAACAAATTCTAGGTAAAAAGTTGTTATTGTTTCTAATTTGTGCCCACAATAAAATTATTTTTTTCTCCATCAATAAAAACTAGTAAAACCAAAAACTTATCACTTAGACAAAATATTTCTTCTGTGAAATTATTGTGTTTGAATTTTTTTTCAATTAATAATTATACTGTATACATATTTTAAGTTTGATCCGTTAAGAGTCTTGTATTTTAATTTGTACATTTTTTATGCATAAAGTACTTTTTTTTTATGCAAAAAGGTTGGAAAAATATATTATATAGTGTAACTGTGTAAAAAAAAAAAAGGTGTAAGCAAGCGAGTACGTTCGGACCAATGGGCTCCCTGGCGTGTGCGCAGCACATCTATGACGAATCACATTTAAATTGCTGGGAAACAGTGGTTTTACGGTTAAACAACGCGGGTTACGCGGCCTTACGCGGCCTTATCGGAATGGTTGACTAGAAATGTCTTTGTCAGTTAAGTATTTCCTTGTACTGTTTATAATAAACTAGAGATGGTGATTGACATGATAAATAAAACAATGAAGAGTTTGGCTTTTGCATGAGAAAGGGAAGTTCATGAACAAATTGGAATAGGATTACTCACAGCATGTGATAGGGTAGTCCAAGGACTATTTTATTTAAAGAGAGTTTCAACCTATAGCGTTTACTCTTGATAATAGCTTTTTATCATTAAATCAAGACACCAATTGATTTTTGGTATAAGTAGGAATTGAATTCCAGATCTCTTATTCAACTATCAACGTCTTTACCAGTTGAGCTAATTAAAATCCACTCCAAGAATTAAATTTGAGTAGGATTAATTACACAATGTTCATCGACTAAATTTAGGATGAGGATCGTAATCAAGTTGAGAAAAGTTTAAGATAATTCATTTAATTTTATTTTGGCCACTACTTATGCCTAAACTTAATTTTCATGAGTCAAGCTTTGATGGGAGAGTTCTTGGACCCAAGTTCGTGAGAGGAAGTTGAGTATGGAATTCCTTCATTATTGGGTTCTTTGAGAAGGTTACTGTCTTGTCCTCTAATTAAAATAAAATTAGTAGTAATAAACAATAGTCATGGCTAAGTAGTGTATTGGGTAGATAAACACCTTGGGGAGTCTCCTTGAGTAATTAATATAACATATAGAAACACACTTTAACCTAAAGGGCCTAAACACAATGAGTATATATTCAATTATGTTATATTAATTACTCATTCTTCTCATCATTTTTTAATGTGGGACTTCATTCACACGTGTATACAGTATACCCAACAATCTCTCCATCACGTGTGAGTCTTTGCCTCTCTGTGGGTTTTAAGACTTCTTTGTGAGCCATGAACAAGTCCTATTCACTCCCCTTTGCTTAGAGGGCTTTTCCTTTACTAGTGCATCATCCATGCATATGCCTCCACGTGTCATCTCACACGTCTTTTTCCATGGGAACCTTACACCTCAACGTCATCGTTGTCTAACGCCATTGACAAATATTATTAACAAATATCCTTTGTTAGGCATTTTCCAAGATTGTTTGTGTGTAGGCTTTATGGGTTTGCTTTGTGCAATATACCGTTCCTGTTCCAACTTGAAAAGGGACCTATCTCTACTCCATTTGTGAAAAGGCTTCAAGTACATACATCCTGCTCCTGCTCTAACTATGAAAGGAACTTCGATAATCTTACCACCTTTGCCCTATACCACCATTGGCTTTGATACCACTTGTTAGGGAGATAAACATCTTAGGGAGTCTTATTGAATAATTAATATATCATATAGTGACACACTTTAACTCAAAAGGCCTAAACCGTAATGGATATGTGCTAAATTATGTTATATTAACTACTCATCCTTGTCATCATTATTTAATGTAAGATTTTATTCACACATGTACACCTAACATAGTGTAGGGAAAATAATATGAAAGATTTATAACAAAATGTTGGACAAATTTAGAGGACTAAAATAGTTGAAATAGTATAAAGAATGTAATAGTATAAGAAAAATAATTTGCATGAAGTGATAAAAGGTTGTTTAAGAGTCTATGCTTAGGTGCACTTTGGCGCTAGTTAGTGGCAGCTCCAAGGATTGTTTTTAGGGGGTTAGTAAGAAGATGAATTTTGAGTAAAAGATGAATCTTGCGGTCAACGTGATTTACTTATTACAAATTTGTCCATAGTATGCACTAGCAAAAGAATAAAAGATGAGAAATACTACGTCCACAACATTTTTTACAACAAATTTTAGGTGATAAGTTATTACTGGTTCTAATTTAAATCCATTACTGAAATTATTTTTTTGCTAATTGATAACAATTAGTAACAATATACCATTTAGGATTTGTTCAAAATGTTGTGGATATAGCATTCTCATGAAAGAAAAATTATAAGTTCATTTGGCATATTGTTTCTTAATACAATGAACATACTAATTACTATTGCTAAGATTAAATCTTGAAGACTATCTATTGTTTCTAAATACAATAAACATATTAATTATTATTGTTAAGTGAATTGTAAATGATATTTAAATAAAATAAAATTTTATCTATTGTTTATTTCAAATTTGTTAATATTTATGAGGTTTAAGATGAACAAATTTTTACTTTGTTCTTGAACCTTTTTTTTTTTTTTTGGTTTAAAAAGACTAAAATATTGTTAAGAAGATCATATTTGAACTTATTTCAGTTTAGCTTAAAAAAAATTTAGGTCCAAAGTGTTCAAATTTTTATTTTAAGAGGATCAATTAAAAAAAAATTATATATAATTTTTTTTTTTTGGTTACGAAGCCGCCAACAGCCGCCAACCACTGGTGCTAATAGTGCATTGCTTGGGAGACTACAACATTTGGTGTACTATATAAATTTTTTTTTTTGGTTACAAAGCCGCCAACAGCCGCCAACCACTGGTGCTAATAGTGCATTGCTTGGGAGACTACAACATTTGGTGTACAGTATCTAGAGCAGTGGCTCACACTTTAGCTATTGCATTTAATCATTCAACGGTAGCTGCCATCACGTGGAGTTCATGGGTTGAAGTGGACGTTTAGAGTTTCACTCTATTGAGTATTGGTCATATCTAACATTCCTTTTATTGTTGGACTTGATGCTCAACTTGATTACAGCCATAACTAAATCAATCTCGATTTGATTACAGCCATAACTAAATTAAAATGTATAATTAAAATTTCAATTGGTAAATTTTATATAATATTTAGATTAGATGATAAATTTTAATCTAGTACAGTATCCATTTTATAATGGAGATTTTTTACAATTACGTGGCAATGCATGCAGTCTTAATTTTCTTACTGTTGAGAAATATGAAAAATTGATATAAAAAGATCAGTGGTGGAACTAGGAATTTATCATTAGGGATCAAACATAAAATTAGATAACTAATTTTTTTTTCTTTTTCTATATATTAATTATATCCATACTACGTATAAAATATAAAATAGTAATGTACGTACAATTTAATAATTAATATACAAATTAAGTACTTTAAAACTCAATATGTGCTACAAAAAAGTGTATTTAATCAAAATTAAGCAATCATGAGACAAGATTGACAAAATGATTTAATATCATCGATAAACTATAAAATAGACAAAGTCTCAAAACAAACAATAATATAAAAGTTATTTTATTTTTTTTCAAAACTGTAACCTACACTCTTTAAGAGATCTAAAGTAATCAAGTATTGAGTTAGACCTTCTCAAAAAAAAAAAAAAAAAAAGTATTGAGTTAGAAGTGAAGTTCTCGGCAATTTCTTTTTCAATGTAAAGAGTTAAACTTGCTCATGAATTTAGATTTTTCAAATTAAATTAAACCCATTAAGTATAATAAGTTGTAAGGGCCAAAAACGAGCTAAGCGCCCAAAAGCAGTGATGGATCCAAGCCCACGTAGCCCGAACAATGAATTTGTAGAGAGCAGGAACAAAAGCTAGTCTGATCCTAGGCCAAAATACTGGGTTTTAGTGTAGGGAGGTTCCAGATACCAAAAAAGAGTCTTGCCGTATCTTTTTCTTTTCCCAGCCTCCGATCCCTTCTTTCTTTTCCTTTTTCCCTTTATATACCGTAGCTTTTCCCCTTTTTTCCTCGTCCACGTGTGGGCTTGACATTCGTCCCCCCTTTTCAGCTGACTCCATCACCCCCTCTTGTATCTCCCATTGTTAGCTGGAAAGCTGCTCCCACACTGTTCAGGCCTTACCCCCCACATTAATGCGGCCAGAAGGTTAGATAGGAGGCATTTAATGCGGAGGTGACAGCCCCCCTCCAGATGTTTGTCGTGCCCTACTATTGCTTTTTGTTTGATATTTACCCCTTTATTCCTTTATAGGATTTGTCCTAGGCGTTGTTCTGAATGAGTAGCAAGTTCACCAGACACCTCGGACCTAAGTGCCGAGGTGACCATAGTCCTCGGATACGGTTCCCAATCCTGGTGGCCTGCTGCACCTCTCCTCGGATGGAAATTTTATCCGTTCCTCGGCTGGTCGTCTTCGGATGTTCGTATCCCTTCACACAAGACATTGGGCCGGGCCTTTCCTTTTACGCTATTGGAGCCCAGGGCAAAATTGGCCCACACAATAGCCCCTCAAAATCTTGCTTTTCGTCTCCTCGGGAGAAAAGGAGGATTTTGATTCTCTCTTCGGATCTCCTTTACGATCTGACTCTATTGAGTCAAATCATAGCTGCACGTGTTTTTCCTCTCGCGATCCGTTCCTGACTCTTCAGTGTCCAGGGAGCGCCTTCATTTAATTTTGGCAACCCCTCTGTCTCCCACGTTCAACGGTGAGATGCCCATCCAACGGTGGTTAGACCTTTTGGGAATTTGGGGCGGGCGAAACTCCCGCATTTACTTTTTTGCGCAATTATAAGTAGTCTTTTCAAATCGATTTTTTGTCATTTTCGAGCGATTACGTTATTCTAGAGACTGAGATTTTACTTCCTTCTTTTGCTCCCTTCTGCGTCTACAAATACACAAATTCTGTCCGAGGACCATTTCTCGCACCTGTAAGTCCTCCTGAACTTTCCTTAACTTCTATTCCTTTTACTGTAGAATCCCTTTCCCAGGGCCTCCCAAAAAAAGAATGGGTAGATTTAAGGAGTTAGTAGATTCCGAGGAGGGAATGAGAAACTTTAGAGCTAAGTATAACATCCCTCCCCATGTGGGCGTTAGGTACGCGGCCCAGGGCGAGTGGTACGACGAGAGAAAATCGAATGAGGTGGTCATTCCTATGATCGCTTTCATAGAAGGAGGGATGACCATTCCCATGGGCACCCTCACTAGGAATTATCTTAGGTTTTTTAGGCTATCCCCCACCCAATGTGCGCCGAATATGTTTAGAGTACTAGGGAGTATAGAGGTCCTAAACGAAAGACTGAATCTAAACCTGACCCACCATGATATAAACTGGGTTTACAACCTACAACACCTCAAAAACCAGGGGTATTACCTGAAATCCAGACGAGCGGAGGTCAGGTTGATCCAGTGTCTCCCCCAATCCAATAAAGGGTTAAAAGAAGATTTTTTAATCTTCTCTGGACAGTGGCACGATGGCTTGCCGTGCCCAGTTAAAGAGGGAGAGCCAGGTGGGGATTTAACGCACTTACTTTTCACGTTTGACCCACCTTTTCCTAGCATTCCCATAGTCCTCGGCTGATACTTAAGTGATATTTTATTGTCTCTTCTGATATTGCAGATCATCGCGCCACTTCACCCTCGCTGCGCCTTGTTAACAAAGCTAGCTTGGACAAAGTTCTCCGAGCCGAGATATACGTAAACCCTTCGGACGGTCAATTGCGGGCGGCTCATCTAATCCTCGGCTACACCCCCATCTCCCGTGCATTCCAAGATCCCTCGTGCGTGATAAAGGCAAAGGATCCTCGGCTCCGCCGGATCAGCGTCGCTTACGAGGGCTTCCTAGTCCCCGAAGGCATTCCTCTTCCAGAGAACACCCAGCACACCGAGGCATTACCCGTTGCCAGCCTCGCAGGATCCAGTTCGCCTTCCCCGTACGTTCCCCAAGTGAAAGAGGAAGAGGAGGTTGATCGAGAGGGGGAAGGCTTAGCGGATCAATCCTCGGCTAACGAAGACTTCGAGGTTTTTGACCTGGTCACTCCCTCACCCACCGCCACTGAGGACATGGGCATCCAGAGGGAAGCCCCAACGGAGCCTGCAGGAGCTGCTGGAGAGCCAGCCGGGGAGGGGGGAAGCAGGAAGGTCAACCCAACAGAGACTTCCTCCCCCTCCTCCCAAATCTCCCTTGCCTGCCCCTCAGCCCGCTCCTCTTTCCAGGGCTGAGCAGCCCGAACCTAAAAGGAGAAGGGAGCCTAAAGGCAAGGAGGTTGTAGAGGCCGGGAGGACTCAATCTTCACACGATGAGGACGTCCCCAGGCCGACGAAACAACTAAAAATTGGCCCTGCCCCCAGCCGAGGACTTGAAATGGGGGAGATTCAACAAAACGAGCCGCGGGCGTGGCTTCCAGCCCCCATGCTAGGGGGCGAGCCCCTGACCGACGACGCATCGATCAGGGATTACAACGGGGGCGTGGGCTGCCATGTAGCCTCGGCTTTGGAAGAGACCCTCTTGCTCCCCAAGGACATGGTGGAGCTAAGAGGGTTGAGGAGGAGCGAGGTCTTCCTCCAAGCCAAAAGGTGCCTGGGGATGGTACGTACTATTACTTTGTCACTAATAGTGTTATTATTCTTTATTAGTGCTATGTGTCATTTATTTCGTTGGTATTCTAAATCTTCCTTTCTTTTTGGTAAACAGGCTGTCCAGAGCACCTTTAGGATGGAAGAAATTTACCACTCCGTTGCTCAGCAGCTGGAGGAGGAAAGAAGGAGAAGGATGGCTGCAGTGCAGACCATGTCCATTGCCGAGAAGAGCAACGCTGATCTTAAGGAGCGGGTAAAGACTGAAGAGCAGGCAAAGAAAAGTGCCGAGTCCGCCTTGAAGGGGGCTGAGACTCAGGCTGAGAGTCAGAGGAAGGTGTTGCTTGAGGTCAAGGGGCAGCTGGTTACGGCCAAGGAGCAAATTGCAACTCTAAGGCAGCAATTGGATGAGGCCAACAAGCTCAAAGAATTGGCTGACAAAGCGAAAATGCAAGCCGAGGAGGATAAGCTGAAAGCCGAAAAAGAACGAGACGAGGCCGAGCAGCATGGGTACGATGTTGGCGTGGCAGAGACTGAGGACACTCTCCGAGCTGAGGTCCCTTCCGTCTGCCGTGCTTACTGTGTGCAAACTTGGGAAGAGGCTCTCAACCAGGCTGGGGTTGAGGCCTCGTCAGGGCTGAGGAGGCCAGAAAGCATAATCTTCCCCTTGGCCCTGCAACTTCCCAAGCAAACCGAGCCGACCCCTCTCGCGCCCCAGCCAGCTGCCGAGGCTTCAGCCCAGCCCCTTCCCTCTGCAGCCCAGCCAGACCAGGGTAAAGAGAAAGAGGTCCAACAGGGGCCCCTTTCAGGTGAAGTGACTAAAGCCCCTCAACCTGGGACAGCTTCTCAAGATTTTGAGAAGCAGTTAGCTTTGGTCCACTTTACCTGCACAGGAGCCTCTTGAGGACAAGGAGAAAGAGATTAACCCTGAAGCAGCCGACCAAGCGTCCAAACCCAAGCTCCAGATCAAGTTGAAGCCTTAGTTTTATACGCCCATGTTATTTAGTCAGCCTACATTGTTTTCCTTGTTTTCTTTTTTTTAAATATTGACCACAGTTTGTAAATTTATCCTCTGTGCCTGAAGACTGATTTTAATAGCGTATGAGAGATTTTTCTTTATTTCGAGTAATATTTGTTGACATTATTAATTTGCTTACTTGTATTATGTTTACTTGGCTCAGCCCTTTGTTTAATTTCACAGCATGACTTATTATAAAGGAACCAGCATATATTAATGAGGAACAAAATGAACTACGAAAACGTAACATTGATCTTTCAAA